>JAQPPZ010000319.1:0-58394 GCA_028583015.1 Wollemia nobilis
ACTTGACATCTTTCACACATGATTACATGACATATAAAAAATCTTCACAACTTGACACCTACTATTAACACAAATATTAAACACACTTCCTAATCTAAGTATTTACAATAGTACTCAATGGTACCAAATAATGTAATATCACCAACAAAACCTCCATATAATTGACTTGGGAAAAGAATCCAAAAACACCTATCTTTATTCTATTTTCCATGCTATGGGAAGTAACAACCTTGGATGAAGGGTATTTGATTCCTTGGATATAAATGACCCTTCCATTTTCTATCCACTTGACATATAATATTTGTTGATTAATAGGAATATTACCCAATTGAAATAACCATTGTGCTTCCAAGATGATATCTACACTACCTAGATTTATGGAAAAGAGATTTACCAACTAAGTGTAATCCTCAATTTGAATGGTAACCTTAGCCATGTCACCCACACATTAAAAATTATTCCCATTTACAACTAACACTTGAGATTTATCCATATTTGAAGAATTGATAGACAAGCCCAAAGACTTTGTTGTTTTACTATCAATAAAGTTATGTGTGCTAGTTGAACCACTTAACATATTAACATGTTGTTGCTTTATGAAACCTTTGACCTTGATAGTATGGCGACCTTGGAGTCCCATAAGGAAATGAACAAAGAGATCCATCCTCATCTTCTTCAACTAGTTGCTCTTGCTTTAATGAATCTTCATCTTCTAATACCACTATTTTATCACCTTCCACTTAAAAAATATGACATTCTTCACAGGCTTGATCTTTGGGATGGTGAGAATGACATTTAAAATAGAATAATCACTAAAAATACTTGTTATTGTGGTTATTGAAGTAAGGATATCAAGTGTTGAAGTCACTTATAGTTTGGCAACCAGGATTTTGTAGCTTCTATTCTATTATCAATTTTATATGGTGAGCATCATTGAGGGTATAGGGATTGAGCATATTGACTTCCCATAAAATTTTATCCTTAAGACCATAGAAAAATTCTAAGAAAACAACTATTAGATCTGATTAGTAGGTGTGGGTGAGAAGACTTGTGAACCCTGCACAATACTACTTAATAGTTCTTGTTTATTTTATTTGCATCAGATGAACCACATACAATTAGGAAGAATCTTTGTCAAATATTTGGAGGAAACATGCTTTAAAAATAGACCATAGATGAGAATACCCTAGTTGGTAAAGCTCCCATAAAATCCATTGATAAGCATGTATTCCCAACTTATTAGTTACCAATATGACATGAATTTTTTTAGGAACATCGTGTAAACAAATAATGCTATCCATCTTGTCCAACAACCCATGTGGATTGTTACCCTCTAATATGGGGATTCCAATACATGGAATAGGAACATCATGAGGCTAGTAAAGGAAATTAGAAGCACCGCCTATAATTGAATCTAGATTAAAAGTCTTGAAATGTAATCACCCATACCTAGAAGAGTACCTCTAGTAGCATAGGGACCTAAGTGACTTCCACAGAAAGTTGAAGGATTGTGACTAGACGATGACTATTGAATAATGCTTGTCTCCCTTGTATTTGATGCTTGATGAATGATTGAAGGCTATTGTGCAATAATTTATTGAGACTTGTGGACAAGGGGATGCATAGTAGAGTACAATTATCGTATGCTTTGGATGTCAACCAAATACTTTGCAATGAAAGTAACCATATTTTCTTAGTTTTCAAGATATCTAAATAGATTGAGATTAATAGTATCAGGAATAGGATTACCAATTGGAGGAGTAATGAGAGAAGTGACTCATGGAGGGTTATTGAGAAGAGGATGCTAGACTTTATTACATTATTTGTTGTCATTATTACATTTTTGAGGATGTTAATTATTTCATCTCATATGTGGGTGAATAGAAATCTCCTAAAATAATAAGATGAAAGTTTAAGCTAAAGGTGAAACATCAAGAGGTGATGCATTGATGCATATCTTGAAACTAAGATACACCATAAAACATAAATATGGTGAGGCATTGATGCATATCTTGAAAAATATAGAATATTCTATTTTAAATTTATTGTTTGCTTTCCCCTGATTCTAATATTCTAGCATTAGAGCCATGTCAAGATTATATTAGGTTTCAAAAAGGACAATTATCGTCATCTAACAACATACCCTACATTTTTTCAATAAGAAGCTAAGTTTTTCTTTTAATGTCTCTTTCATAGGTCCCAAAAATTTTGTATTTAATTCCTCTATTTCCTAGTCCAAATTTTTGAATTGTCTCTTACATGTAAACCTTAGATGCTTTGGTTGGTCTAAATTTTGAGAAATATGTATTATTAACAATATTGTTGCTGATATATCATTCTAGTATTCTTTGATATATCTCTCCAACATTATTTTACTTGGAAGTTTTCATTCTACATGCATTTCTTTCATTGCTAGGTAGTCATTTGCTATAACAAGAAAGCTTAGGCTGCATAATCTATGTGCATATTTTCTCGCATATTTTTGTTTAAGGTTAGGAAAATAAAGGAATAGAGTAGGTTAATTTGATTTCTAGGATGTTATGTTTAGACTTAGTATAAATTCATTTTCTGAGAGACATGTCCTCATGCCAGAAGTTGCATTCAAAGGTGTCAAAAATAGCATTTAATAAATGTATTTTTAAATCATAGTCTATTTTTTCCTCTCTAATGGTCCACCTGAAATATTTTTTAATTATCCATCTACTACATTTTCTCTCGTCATATGCCTAATATGTTTCCTCTATATGTCAATGTATGCTAAATTACAAAGCATAGATAACATGTGAACTAGTGAATATACCATTTGTCCATGTGCCAAAGCTTGGATTTTGATGTAGTTGAGGAGAAGTCTATGTGAATGTTGAGATATTTTTGCAAATATAAGTCTACATATAAGATAACATTACTTACTTACCTACTTCAACATTGTATCGTTTCCATGGTCGCTAGTATACGGGGCTTGTGCTAAGAGGTTGTAGGTTCAAACCTCTTCACTTTTTATTTTTGAAAGACCAAAAGACATACATTTTTACTATGGTGAAAGTAATTTTTTTTATGGAAAGTTGAAACAAAATAGTGAAGGATATTTTTTCCCTATAGTATATAAAAATAAATAAATAGACTATAGTGAATAGTTTTATAAGGTTCATTTAGGGAGTATAGAGGTACATTTGTTTTAGGTAGGCAATTTTTGAGGAAACGTTAATATTTAGAGAAACAAAAGGAGAAATTTGAAATAAAGTTGAAAGTGTTGAAGATAAAAAGGTGCAATAGTTTATTGTGAATATTTTTTCAAGAAAGATAATAATTTTGTCAAATATCGACACCTTATTCTTCCAAAAAAAAATTGTAAAAAAAATAATCTGCATCAAAAAATATTTGGATAAAAAAAATGAAACATGTGCTTCACATAATCATTGTGTTTGATAGAAAAATACCTCTAACTTGCATTTACAAGTAATTTTTTCATGTTAAGTTTACTACATTTAAAGCCTAATATAGCTACTATAATGTCTTTTGGACATTGACCTTATAAATTGTTAGGGAGCAACAAGGACACATTTGTGTTTTTTGTTTCACTCCATATTTACTCTGTTCTTTACTATTGTTGGATATAAATCCTAAAATTAATAAAATCCAAGTACATAGGGAAGTTACATCCATGTGTGAGTATTTCTATTTAAGCAGGTTTCATTGATAAAATGAATCCTTTTTAGTACTACCTTGGTACCATAAATTGTTCTCTTTCACTTACCTTAAATATACAACCATGTATATCAAGAGGACTAGCTTCTTCAAAGAATTGATAAGTATATAGGAAGATTGGGTATATTGAAAGGTTCAATATATAGGATTGGTGGTATGGAGAAAAGGGGAGAATTTTGGGAGATATAAGGAACCTTCACCATATCTAGATCAAAAATATTTCTAACATAATCTCAACTTCTCAAGGATCTAAACTTTGTGCTATGGAAGAAAAAAATGAGAACAACACTAGTGGTAAAAAAACTCTAGGATATGGTTACAAGTAATGAAACTCGATTTGAGGATATACAAACTAAGTAAAAGTATGATGAAATAAATGCAAGGGAACTTATGCTCATCACTTTTGGAGTGGGAAATGAAATACAACCATTTATAAATGAAGTAGAAACATCAAAATATGTATGGTATAGACTTTGCACTATATTGGAAGGAATAAATAAATCCATAATCCTTCATATTAAGTCAAAAATTCATACATTAAGGGTCCAATATGGTGAGAATATTGACTAATTACTTCAAATAATTGTAGACTTGAAATCAAATTTGAACACCATGGGAGAAAAGGTGGAAGATAAGATCTTAGTATCACTTGTACTTAGAGCTCTCCCCTAATCATTCAAAACATTGGTGATAACTCTCCAAGTATCAAATAGAAGGGTGTCATTTGAATAATTGGTAAACATTCTTCAAGAATATGAGGTAATTATTACGATCATAGTTTAGTTTCATTGTAAGTTGAGTGGTTGTAACCAATCAACACAAGGTCCATGAGTCCACTAGTGGTTAAAGGTAGTTATTTTTTTGTTATGGTTTGTTATGCTATATTGGGTAGGGCAATTGTATTTAAATATCTTCAAACCAATAATTCAAATCATTGAAGCCTTATCATCACAAATGTGCCAAAAAGTCTATCAATAACTTCAATTATGATTAACTAGAATGACTATATATTTAAAACTTCAATTATGATTAACTTCCAATTTCATAAAGCATGTTAACATGTTATCCTTGGAAGAGTTTTGAATTAACATTGATTCATATTAACATAGAAAACAATATACTAAATTTTCATCATAATAAGAATATAAATAGAACACTTGGTGCCTTCCATCATATCTCAATAGAGTGGCATGACACTATTAATTGTCTAACTCTAAGCAAAGTGACTCATTAAAGTAAAAAAATTCCCTTGATATGTCTCAGTGAATGATAACACAAGAATTTTGTATCATATTTACAATCATAAAATAGTAATCTACTTTTTTATATTGATTGGTAAGTCAAAATACAACATAGTTAATCAAATTTCATTATAGTTTTAAAGAAACCTTTGAAACAAACAAATTTCATGATATCATAATTTTTTTTTTTGAACTCATATGTGTTTAGATATAACTTCCAAATGGTCAATAGATGAAGGAGAACATCACCAAAGGATTATACCGCTCAACCAAGTGATATCCCAACTAGAATACCTCCATCTCAATTTCAACCACTAAATAATTGACCCTTCAATGCAAGGGGTATATGCATACGATCAACCAATTAGAGAGGAGAATATTTATGCAATTTTAGATAATGTTTGATCATACATGCAACATTGTAATAATGAAATTTCTGAGTATATACTCATAACTAGATCTAGATTTCATGTACAATGATCAAAATACCCCTAGGTGAATACATCAACTATGTATTACTATAATACCAATATAAATTCATGCATATCAATGTGCAATCACATCACATATAATGAAAGAATTCATATATATATATATATGTGTGTGTGTGTGTGTATTATCCCTAATTCCATTTTCATAGACCACCATAACGGGTCTTTTTTCTAAAAATTTATTACTCTCTTAGTTTCAATAAATCAATTGAGATCATGATTCCTAGATTAAAATATTGTATGCTAACATGATCCGTAAAACAAGCATGAAAAAAATGAGGACTAGATGGTACCCATATTTCCATAATCCTCTTAAATACATATACAATAGTAAAAATGTTTTTAATCTTCTTTTAAAAAAAAGATACAACATTCACACTTAGAGTCTACAACTTGTTGGAAATAGAAACCACTATACACTTATCATGCAAACTACTATGCTTGCTTAATTATTTTCATAGTTAAGATCTCTGTGAAGAAGCTCAAGTAGTATAGAACCTATACAAATTTAGTTCTAGAATAGATAGAACGATATCTCATGTCAAAATAATACTTAATACAATATAATCTATGCTTAGAGGAAATAATTGAAATGAATATTGACATTATTATGCTACCATTATGAATTTTTTAAATCTCCATGCATCTATTATCCAAGCCACAAAAAGAAATCTTTTAGTACCACTATTCTAGACAAGTATGACTAAAAGGTTATTTTCTCTATCATGATAACATTCAAATTATTAAAATTTTAACAATTTATAACTTGCATGGACAACGTACTATGTTATAGCCTAGTCTTCAAATCAAACAAATTATTATATTCTCAGACAACATGATCTTCCTACATCCACCTATATTTTTTCTCATTTTGGGATAAATCTAAGAATAAGGTCCATGACAAGAATTTTTCATCCACTATAGATAAAAATGTGTTTGAGCTTTTAAAAGAGTAAAATTTTTCTAATATGCCAACAATTGTACAAAATCTAAATTATTATTCTAAATTGGGTCCTCTATCAAATACAAAATGAGAAAATACCAAAATGAGAATATAACATCTACATTTCGTACAACTCTTGGGTAATAATGCCCTCATAGTTTCAAATGAAAAACTTACATAAAATACCTAGTTTCAAAATCGTAGGATGAGCCAACAAAAAGGTATTCACCACATTCATTCCATACTCAATACCATAAACTCTCAATACAACACATTGAAAGTGCATTCCCTTCTAGAATAACAAACACTAGAACAATTCTTTTTAGCAAAATAACATGAGAGTGCTTCAAGACTTTAGTATTTTTACTATACAACCATGAGGGATAAGTACAAATTAGATGCAAACAACAAAATTATCCCATTAAGCAAAATCCCTATATTCATTAATAATTTTGTATGCAATCCAACAAGAGTAACTTATTTCATTTGTCAAATAAAACACATTATAGAACAATTGTTTCTAATTCCACATCTATAACTCATTCTATTTGTTAATGAAAATACATTATATAATGCATTTTCTATTTCTAAATTTAGAACTCATTCTATTTATCAATGAAAACCCACTATAAAATGTATTTTTTAATTCTAGATGTATGAATAATCATAAAAATGATTTTTTGAAATGCATACTAGTTTTACTCAGATTATAGCAAAAAAACTAAAATGAACTTGCAAGAAAACAAGGTATGAAATTTACACAGATTTTTTTAAATGTATGAATAATTTAAATAAAAAGCTTAAATCAAGGTAAAGCATTTGTGACATGAACTTGCAACAAAAAAACTCAAAATAAATTCCAAGCATTCCTCTACTTTTCCTAGCTAATTATGACAATAGTGCCACCATAGTTACAATTTAAAGAACCTTTATGGATACCCTTAATGTATTCCTTATTTCTCCTTAAAATTCCAAGAAGTTGGGCATTTTGGAAAACAAGCATTTCAAAATTTCGTCCTTGCATGTATATTCACAATAATTCCATACTTAAATAAAAAATAAAAGGTTTTCCAGCACTACTAGAACTCCCTTCTTCCCCCTCAAAATCCTAGTTCATACAACAATGCAAAATGGGGCATCTTTAAAAAGAAAACATTAAATATGCTCAATGTGGCTCAGCCAAAACCCTATTATTTGGATTGCAAACACTTATACCAAGGTAATAAAATCATAAAATTTTCAATGCAAAAAGGAGAAAAAGTTTATTTTGTAAGTCAACAATTTAACTCCAAGGTGAGGGTCCAAACATAACACTATTTTACCAATGCTGCTCATGCAAGAATTAAATTTTTTAATTATAATTATTATTCCTTAATTATTCTTATTCCTTCATAAGAATTCATAATATAAGTACTTATGCAAGAATTCAATCAATACCTTTATTCAAGCATAACCTATATGCATAAATATCTAAGTTAATATTTATTTTTACAAATCCAACAAACATTCATGAATATGCATTGATACAAAAAACTTGTGAAGTGTGTGTGTGTGTATGAAGTTACTTACTCTTTGAACTATTTGCTTTTAATTATCTATTACCCTCTCCTTGGTGATATTCCCGCTTGCTCTATCCAATGGAGGTGACCTATTATCATTTGAAACTTTCAAATGAAATTATTAAATTTAAAATGAATCTTATCATAAAATTAAATTTAAAATTACTAATTTCAAAATGTTGAATCAATAATGTTATGTCATCAACTATTTATATAAATGCTTTAAAAGTTTTAGATGTAAAAGCTTCCATCTATCTTCATTGATCAAATTTTCTAAAGTTGTACTTTTGGCTATAAGAGTTGGTTCACATGATATAATGAGCACAAAGTTTGATCCATAATTATGTGCACTTCTTAACACTCTAATCCTATGTGTCATTTCACTTTTTACATTCCTTGTAACAAACAAAATATATGTGTAAATAATCTTTATTATGTTTTCATTCATCAGTCTAACCATTGAACTCAAACATCAATTATAAGGAACAAGATATTCATATTGATTGGCTTATCAAAGTGAGATTACCTTAGACAAATATACATTGCAAGACAATGCTATTTTTATTATTTAGTTACTTTCCAAAGTGACATATTTTAAACAAACTTACGTGTTGGATTTGTACCTATCTTTTATGGTCACAACATCACATTACTTCCCAAGAAAAAATGATATATTGGAACACTTCCATTATATTATCACAACTAAATAATAGCCCTTATCTTTAGGTAGATGGGCATGTCAAACAAATGCTTTTAGTATTGAATTAAAAAAGGACATATATAAGTAGGTACCTTAGGGTGTCATAAATATTAAAATTGAAGAAACTTGGTCATGACATTTTGATAATGGATTAATTTAAGCAAATATTGAATCATATGCTTATTTCATATTGAATTTAGTGAATATAGAAGAGATCAACATTGCATGCTAGATGCAAGCATGCATGACTCATTTTGGAGAGAACCTTGAGTTATATGCTCCAAGTTGAATATTACTATGTCAATGTTATGCAAATTAATATTGAAATATTGTAACTCTTATTTTATTTATAGGAATTCAGTAGATTATTCCATCTTATGACTATTGGATTGACCATTAGAACCATATGTTTATTTTACTAGAGATTCATTAATATTTTTCAATAGTACTGGATAATAGGGGAAAACTATCTCCCCTTCTACCAAAAACTAAATATTATTTTTTCAATATAGTTACAATCCAAACATTAAATGTAAAATATGAACAAAACTATATTTAATAAATGATAAAAACAAAATAACGTGTCAACATAATTTTCATAACATAGCTAATACTAATTTGATGCCACTTATAACTTGAACTAAATTCATTATTGTTTATCCTCGATATTTATCATTGGAGCATGTGATACTATTCTTCCCAAATAAACACTAGTTAATACCTCTCTTAAGGTCAATTATGCATAATCACATCTTGTAATCCTAAACTCAATTATTTATGGATTTTGACAAATAGGAGTGAGTGGTGATGGTTGTGGGACTTGAATGCCTAACCACTTTAATTAGTATATCTGTAGTGACATCTAGTCTCATGCATGCAATAATTAAATCTCATGTTCACATGCTTCAAGTTCTTTCCATGTACCCAACCAAGAGACTACATTTGTAGGATCCCTTTATCCCTTTAAATATGGATAGAATAAACTATTTATAACCTCACTTTGAAATAACCTATGGTTTTGGAGGTTTCTTGAGCATTTGCTACTTGACATATTCATTTTATAAAGACCCTTTCCCTACCTAGTTCTTCCTCATAAGTGATGATTATATCCTTTGATCTGGTGCATTTTAGTCACTACCTTCCCTTAAACTATATGATTTACCATTATCATACCTTGTATAGTAATTATATAATTTCTTAGAGATCTAAGATCCAGTTGGGTGTAATACATTTTACTTTCTTCTTAGGTAATGAGGGTTTCTAGAAAACATCCAACTCACATTCTCATTTGACCTTGGGTAACCCTTTGTTTGTTGTTGTATCTAAACCTATCATGTCACCTATTATAGAACTTCTAAACCATTAGGAATTTATTGTTGACAATCCCTCCATGGAAAATAATATTGACCTAATAATAAGGACATGCACTTGAGGATCCCGCTTCCTACCAATAGTTGATAATTGAGCTATAGCTATGCTAACTAAGGAAAAAGGTAAACCTTATTGCTTCCCACTTTTAGAATAATTTATAAATTTTACTAATGACTTGTCTAAAAGATCTATTATGATTTCTTATAAGAGGTATCCCATTACATTGTGATTTATTTAAGTGGTTAAAGTTATTTGGAAGGAAAATAGAGGATAGCCCATAGAATAAATTAGGGGGATATGCAAGGGTTATATGATTGTTACCTTTTTAAATTTCTAGCATGCATAGTCGACTTTACACTATGATACCTAGGTTATATGTAGGAAACTACCTATCTATAAATATGATATTTGGATTTTCATTTAGAAGGTCGCTCACAGTATTAGTATCATGTTTGGATAGCATTTCTTTTTTTTTTAATCTTTCTATTAGGCCATTTGAGCAACTAAGTAGGGTTCTTTAGTGTTAGAAGACTGAGAAAAGTTTGCTTGTTTGTACATCCACCTAGGATTTATGTGAAATGGATATTTTTCAACCCCTCACATCTTACATTGGCATTATGGGTCCTGTTGGCATTTTTGCCACATTGATTTTGATTGAAATATTGTTTAAGCTGTTGCAGATTTTATTTTTATACTAACACAGGCTTTGATGCGGTTTTGAGCAAAAAGGAGCAAAAAATAACTAAGTCCAGAAATTGCAGCGATTCGCTGACATGTCGCAAAATCGCGGTCAACGCGGTCAACGCATGCAGGTTGGGAAGAACCGTCGCGATATCGCGACGTGTTCTATTTTCGCGGCATCAAAAGGTCTAAGGTAAAAGTTGCAGCGATGCGCTGCATGTCTCAAAATCGCGGGCAGTGGTTGTAAGAGGGAGTCCAAAGCAAACAGTGCAGCGATGCGCTGACGTTCCGAAATCGCGCGGCAATTGGCTTCAAAGGCTCAAGTGATGAAGTTGCAGCGATGCGCTGCATGTTTCATTTTCGTGGAGCGTTGGTTAAAAAGAGTCTAAGTGCTAAAAGTGTAGCGATGCGCTGCACGTTTTTTGAAAAGGGTCCTTCAAAGGGCAAGAAGTGTTCCATTTTCACGACCTGCCATGAAGCCGTACAAAGTGCCCAAAACATGTAGCGATATCGCTACATGTTCCATTTTCGTAGAGAAAAGCGAAGAAAGGAGCCAACGACCAAAAGACGTAGCGAAATCGCTACATGTGTCGTTTTCGCGTGGATAAGCTAGCGATGGAGAAAAGGAAGCCGAAGATGCAGCGAAAGAGCGACAGGTGCCATTTTCGTGGGTCAAAGGTGGTCAAAGTGTACGGAGTTAAAACATGTCACGATTTCGTGACCCGTCGCGTTTTCGCGACCTGCGACAGTTTCTCGCCAGAACATAGTATGAACGCCCGAGGAGATTTTTTTGATTTCCGATGATTTAATGCTGACCCAAATTTAATGATTTGCGGATTTCCAAGGCATTCAAAGTAAAAGACGCGCCCAGGCCACCAAGATTGAAGATTTAATGCATTCGAGGCTGCTGTTCGTGGATTGTCGTAACGGTTTCATGCATATTGTCAAAAATGAATTTAATGAAGAAGACCGCTAACGTCTAATTGTATTTAATTTTTGCTGCAACTAAGGGGATCGTGTATGTAATTTCCAATGCACAATTGTAGATCACGAGGAGGATGGTGGCAAACATTTAATGCTGTAGAGAGGACGGACCTCTATAAAAACCAATGTAATTTTCATTTACGGGAGGTTGGAAAAAGTTCTCTGCTAGAAACTGAAGTGCATTTACAGGAATAAAGGATTGGCTTCTAATTTTTCAAGTGGTTGCATTGGTGATTTCCTTTCTGTTCCTGTTGCATTTCTAATAGTATTTGTATTTCTTCATGGCTGTTGCATTTAAATTCTGCATATTGGATTTATGTACTACCGTGAGAGTATGATTCCTGGAATGTGATTTTGGAGGGTTTCTCTACGTACATCATGCGAAAGTTAGGTTGATAACTTTTATTGCTTGCTGTTGCTGCACTTTAAATTTCCTGCTGTTATTTTCCGATCCCATAACTTCGGCCTGCGGCCATATTTCCCATTCCTTTCTACAACTTTTCAATTTCTTTCCAGTAACCCTTATCTTAACCAAGTTTAGAATAGTAAAGGGAACCAGCCCACTCTGGAGATTGGTCTGGGAGCCATTTCTTGCTTCCAGCCTTTCAATTTTGGCCGGGTCTAGGGCGCACTTGTGAAGTACTTTCGGCTTCAGATTCGTGACCAACAGTTTTTGGCACACTCGGTGGGACAGACAAGTTTTGTCTCCAAGAATTCATAATCGGTGGGATAAGCATAATTTTCCAAAGTGATAACCCCACCGGTGCCAACAGTTTTTGGCACGCTCGGTGGGACAGACTTCTTCTGTCTCACAAAAATCCACATTTGTTTTACCACCCGGAGGTCTCAAGATTTGATGAGCTGTCTTGACCTCATAGCGGAGATTTGTAAGTTCATCTGGCGACTTTGCTGAGTTGAAGATCTGTTCGTGGACGCCTTTTTTTTTTTTTTTTAATTTAAAGAATGTTCATCTGGCGACTCTGACTTAATGGCGATGGCCGTGATTCCGCAGACCACTGCTACAAAGGCGAGGGTTTTTTCTAGATGGGATGATCCTGGCCCTCTGAATCTCCAAATTCGGCATGAAATTCCTGAAGGTGCCCTGAAGAACCTGGCAAAATATGATGGTACCGAAGGCATGGCTCTGGCACATGTTGAAGATATTGCTACTTTGTCAATGATCCATGTCATAGAACACGAAGATGTCATGATCCGACTTTTGGTTCAGTCTTTGGAAGGAAGGGCATTGTAGTGGTACAGATTGCTCAAACGTCAAAGCATCAGCTCATGGGATGATCTAGCGGGGGCACTGATCAAAAGATTTGACGAAGATCCTTTCTACAGTTCTTTGGATCTCTACCAATTTTTCATGTACATCAAGAGAGCACCTCAAGAAAGCATCACGGACTTCAATGTCCGATTCTTGATAAGTTGGAAGAGAATTCCAGAGAAGATCCGACCATCACCCACCCAAGCCCACCTCTTTTATGTTCGAGCTTTTAATTCTGACATAGGTCTCTTTTTGCTGCAGTCAGGTGAACAACGGTTCCCACAAATCTTTGAGGAAGCAGTGCGAGTGAAACAGCTTTTGCTCTTATCGAGAAAGTTACGATGGGGAGAAACTCCATTACCTTCTCCGGTGGTTGCTGCTCCTGTCTACCCTGCACAGTACTTTTCATGCCAGATCCCTTATACTGAGCAGAAACCTGAGATGCAGTCATGTGGAGTTCAAGGGACAGATCTCGTCCAAAGTCAAGGATTGGAACATGCAAGAACTTTTCCAACAATGAACAATATGGTTGCTTGCAGTTTTCATCAAGAGATGGGCCAAGTAGAAGAACAAGTGCAAATTTCAGAGTCTGAGGATATCCCAGAATCATATTTCTCACTTGAAGAGCCCCGTGATCACATCAAGGAGTTAGAGGAGCCTGTACTCACCCCACAGCCAGTAAAGTCTGCAAAGTGGTGGTGTTGGTTCCAGCCACTACATCCAATACCTGAAGAAGTCCTCCATGTGGGTACTAGTAAGAAGGATAATCTGCCGCATTGCATCCTATTCGCACCATGGAGAACTTCAGTAAGAAGCCAGCCCAATTTCAAGGACCGACTTAAGTATGATCAGATCTGGTCGGGACACTGCAGATTTACTGGATAACCCTCTGAGACTAGGTTTCTGGTGGTGACATGCCAATCATGTCGTGAACTATTGTATATAGTATTTTGAAAAAACAAAAAAAATATATAGAAAAGAGAAGAGAAAAAAAAAAAAAAAAAATCTTTTGTTGTCTGCTAGCTGTAGGTGCTTGTTTTTTTCCTTTTGTCTCCTCCTTTCCCAGCAGTTGATGGCTTTCAAAAAAATCTTTCCTTTCTTCATTTTCTTTCTCCTTCTTTTTCTTCTATAGTAATAAAAAGCAGGCCACGACTGCTATTTCTTTTCCCCATTCTCATTGTTCCCTTTCCTTCTTCTCCATTTCCTCTATGTTTTGTCTTTTTACGCATTTGCTAATAGTCTAGTTCATTTTCATTCCACAGCCTTTATATTTCCGCTTCCATTCCTTACGTTCACTTACATTCATTACACATTCATTGCAGATGGTAGTATAGCCACATTCTATTGTTATGTCTACTACGTCACTTTTGCTCCATCATTTTATTATTCACACCACTCCATTGCAGTCACCGCCTGTGCAATCGCAGGAGCTCACTCCACCATCACATTCCATTTCTTCGGTTTATAACCGCTTCTATGCAGGTTCTTCCGATTCTAGTTTTCAGCAGCAGAACATGTTTTGTAGCAGTCCTCTGACATGTTTTGCAGCAGCCAACCTTCCTGTTCTGATATGACTCTGTGCCCAATGGACTAAGGCCTGGATTCTTGCATACAGCGAGCTGTATACCCCGCGAGCCGCCAAGAATATTGGCACTTTTGCCACATTGATTTTGATTGAAATATTGTTTAAGCTGTTGCAGATTTTATTTTTATACTAACACAGGCTTTGATGCGGTTTTGAGCAAAAAGGAGCAAAAAATAACTAAGTCCAAAAATTGCAGCGATTCACTGACATGTCGCAAAATCGCGGTCAACGCGGTCAACGCATGCAGGTTGTGAAGAACCGTCGCGATATCGCGACATGTTCTATTTTCGCGGCATCAAAAGGTCTAAGGTAAAAGTTGCAGCGATGCATTGCATGTCTCAAAATAGCGGGCAGTGGTTGTAAGAGGGAGTCCAAAGCAAACAGTGCAGCGATGCGCTGACGTTTCGAAATCGCGCGACAATTGGCTTCAAAGGCTCAAGTGATGAAGTTGCAGCGATGCGCTGCATGTTTCATTTTCGTGGAGCGTTGGTTAAAAAGAGTCTAAGTGCTAAAAGTGTAGCAATGCGATGCACGTTTTTTGAAAAGGGTCATGCAAAGGGCAAGAAGTGTTCCATTTTCGCGACCCATCCATGAAGCCGTACAAAGTGCCCAAAACATGTAGCGATATCGCTACATGTTCCATTTTCGTGGAGCAAAGCGAAGAAAGGAGCCAACGACCAAAAGACGTAGCGAAATCGCTACATGTGCCGTTTTCATGTGGATAAGCTAGCGATGGAGAAAAGGAAGCCGAAGATGCAGCGAAAGAGCGACAGGTGCCATTTTCGTGGGTCAAAGGTGGTCAAAGTGTACGGAGTTAAAACATGTTGCGATTTCGCGACCCGTCGCATTTTCGCGACCTGCGATAGTTTCCCGCCAGAACATAGTATGAACGCCCGAGGAGATTTTTTTGATTTTCGATGATTTAATGCTGACCCGAATTTAATGATTTGCGGATTTCCAAGGCATTCAAAGTAAAAGATGCGCCCAGGCCACCAAGATTGAAGATTTAATGCATTCAAGGCTGTTGTTCATGGATTGTCGTAACGGTTTCATGCATATTGTCAAAAACGAATTTAATGAAGAAGACCGCTAGCGTCTAATTGTATTTAATTTTTGCTGCAACTAAGGGGATCGTGTATGTAATTTCCAATGCACAATTGTAGATCACGAGGAGGATGGTGGCAAACATTTAATGCTGTAGAGAGGACGGACCTCTATAAAAACCAATGTAATTTTCATTTACGGGAGGTTGGAAAAAGTTCTCTGCTAGAAACTGAAGTGCATTTGCAGGAATAAAGGATTGGCTTCTAATTTTTCAAGCGGTTGCATTGGTGATTTCCTTTCTGTTCCTGTTGCATTTCTAATAGTATTTGTATTTCTTCATGGCTGTTGCATTTAAATTCTGCATATTGGATTTATGTACTGCCGTGAGAGTATGATTCCTGGAATGTGATTTTGGAGGGTTTCTCTGCGTACATCGTGCGAAAGTTAGGTTGATAACTTTTATTGCTTGCTGTTGCTGCACTTTAAATTTCCTGCTGTTATTTTTCGATCCCATAACTTCGGCCTGCGGCCATATTTCCCATTCCTTTCTGCAACTTTTCAATTTCTTTCCAGTAACCCTTATCTTAACCAAGTTTAGAATAGTAAAGGGAACCAGCCCACTCTGGAGATTGGTCTGGGAGCCATTTCTTGCTTCCAGCATTTCAATGTTGGTCGGGTCTAGGGCGCACTTGTGAAATCCTTTCCTGTGGCAGATTTTGGACCAACAGGTCCTAGACTAGTGATTTTTAAACCATTCCATTTTCTAAATCTACCAAATGCTTTAAAAATCACTAGTCTAGGAAAGTGATCCTCTATTGAAGAGTTACATGGTTTTTTAAAATTTCATCTTCAAATCACCTGCTTATTTCTCTTCCTTCATTTTCCTATACCCATCTATTACACCCACTTGTTCCTCCTTCCACTTTAGCATTACTTTTATAATTGTGCTAGCCTTACCAACAAGATTAACATTTTGATGAATAGTTTCAAGCAACCCAATTGTTTTGGTTCTGCATGAATGTTAAGCATCATTGATGGAATATGTGGGGACTTGTTGTGGAAAAAATTGAATATCCTTATTATCTGTCATGTTATTCAAATTCCCTAAGGCCCACAAGCAGATATGTGAGCTCTGGTAGACTCACCACTTCATCCTCGGATAGCTTGGTAGCTAAACAAGCTAGGTCTGGACACCCTAATATGAGCTTTCAATGGTATTTATTAGACAAATATCTCATCCAAATTAAGATAAAATGTATAAAAATAATATTCACCTAGCATACAATGAAATTATTTTAGCAGTAAAAGCAGATCGGTGCCTTGTCCATTTGGGTTATCATAGCAATTCTAATAATTCATATGAAAAAGGAAATAAGAGGAAAGAAATACTAAAGAACCCACATTCATTCAAATATCGTAATCAAAATGGATTCTTAAATCAGTGAACAAACTTTGCCTATAGATTCAAATAATGTAATATACAAGCAAGAAAACATACACATTGCACCAGGAAGTTCTAGAAATAAATAACCAGATGATTGAAAAACATGGACTTATACTGAGAGAGGGGGGGTGAACAGTATAAGATGCAACCATTTAAAAAACTTTACTTTAGATAGCAGTGGCATCACCATAAAATTAACCATCACATAAAGCAACACACAAAGAAGAACCATTTTAACGTGGTTCACCCAAGATGGGATACATCCACAAAAATCTTTTCACTAAAAGCTTTCTCAATCAAGTTCTTTGGGAAATCCTTTCCCTATTATAAATTTTATGAACTTCCTATCCAAAGGAGAATCCTTCCCCTCAACAAGTATTTATGAGCCTCCTTCCCAAAGGATAATCCTTCCCCTCAACAAGTATTTATGAGCCTCCTTCCCAAAGGAGATGTCCTATCCGCTCAACAAGTATTTATGAGCCTCCTACCCAAAGGAGATGTCCTATACCCCAAAGCTCTGGAAATGATACTTCAGAAGATCACTGCCTCTTCTCGTCGCTAGCGAGTGGAACTCCTTTCCACAGAAGACGTCCTGTCATCCTTGCTCTGGCTCTAGAGACTTTTGTTCGCACTGATCACCTCCACAATTGCTCATCAAAACCTATACTAAACATAGTCAGTCAGTCCAGCACAAGTCCTCTCAAACTCTCTCATAAATCTGCACCAAACTCAGTCCTCTGGTCCAGTAAAAATATGCTCTCAAATCTCTGTCAGATATGTCCCAAGCTTAATCCAAAAGCTTGAAAAAATCAATCACAACTGCTTACAAGTCTCCACCAAGACTTCATCAAAGCTTTCCACAAGTTCTTCAACAAGAACCTGTCCAAATCAGTCCACAAGTTCTCCACAAGAACCTGTCCAAATCAGTCCTAGCAAGCTCACCAAGAACTTGCCCAAATCATCTCAAGCAAGTTTACCAAGAAACTTGCCCAATGTGAACACATAAAGAGAATTGTTAGAGACCCAATGTGTTTCATCCAATCATATCAAATCAATCTCATAGAAGCATAAAGAGAATTTTTAGAGACTCAATATGTTCTATCCTTCAACTCTCAACAACCAAACAACTCAATTAGGGTTTCAACAACTTATAGCAATGGCATAAGATTCTCACTCAAAAACCCTAAAGAAAACTTCAAATGCTTCCACTCTCATAAACCAGAATTATGCAATAACTCATAAACTCATCATGATATCATAATGCATAATCAATACTTCCACTTTCATAAAATAAGATCCACTCCAAATAAGGAAACTTAATTTAATCCTTTTCACTCCAAACTTATTTTTAGAAAACCATCAATCAATAATAACCATGGAAGAATGTGCCCATACCTTTACTTTGATGGAGAAGGAGAACTCAAAATCTATCACAACACTAACTCTCAATTTTCCATAAATTAGAGTTAGCAACATTGGAATAATGCACAAAGATAAGATTCCTAATAACACCTTATCACTCCAACTCATCAATAATAAAAACTCACAAATATACATATCAACAATATTCCTTTACACCTTATAACTCCTACGTAATATATCATAAAATAAATTCAACCTCAAAATTAATTACAAGAGAATATCAACTCAATAACTCCAAAGGCTTTCTAATCCCATATATGACATTAAGCACAATTATTCCTTAAACCCTTATAACTCCTAAAATACATTTACTTCTAAATGCATTTACCACATAAACATTAAGCATCAATAATAACAATGTCAAAGCAATATTTCTATTTAACCTTTATACCTCCATCCAATTACCAATAATAATTTGCCAAGTAAAAGAAAATATTCTACATTATCCACAAAAGATCTACCTTGGCCAAAAATCAATTCTCCAACCTTAGGAGAAGTGTGGAGACACCAACATAAGTGCCAAAGTGCTTCCTCCTCCAAACTCATGGCCCAAGGCAACTGCTATACCACGTGCACAATAATCCATGACCAAAACCGAAACACACCCGATGCAAATAGATCTCGACACCTCTTCCTAGTGAGCGCCTTCGCTCCACTACCTTCGTTGTTGGAGCACAAGTGCCCAAAAAAACTCTCAAGTGCCACTCGTCGTTTTACCTTCCCTTTGCTCATAGAAATTAAAGACAATCAAATTTGTCTTCCTCACAGGTGTACGAAATCAGAATTTAAACACAGAGCAATATGAAACTAGAAAATCATGAAGCAATATGAAATTGAAGGTCACAGAGCAATACGAAATCAAAGGTCACATAGCAATACGAATTCAAAGGTAATCGTGCAAATCGAAGGTGTATTGAACCTTAGGAATTAATGCCCTTTAATAGTCTTTTGCATCCCATGCAAGTTGACGTCGGCGCTCCTTCCAAACAAGTGATGTCGGCGAGGTAAGTCTTACATGAGCGCCACTAAGGGTTTAGAAACCCTTTCAATAATAATTATTAAATTAATAATTATTATTTTATTAATAATAAACTTAACTTAAAACCTTTTCAAAGGTTTGAGTTAATTTATTTATTAATAATCAAAATGGACTTCTAAGGTTTTTTCAAGGAGCAAAAATATTTTCATTAATCCAATATGGTTTTAATAAAAATCCTTAATGAGCCCAGATGGTTTTAAGAAAAACCTTTAACCTTGTCACCATGGTTTTAATTAAAAACCCATAAACAAACATCATGGAACTTTCAAGATCTTTTTGTCACCAAACTCTTTTTGACATCAGCACAAATTCCTTTTGACAAAAACACAAACTCCTTTTGACATCAATGACAACTCACAAACATGAAGCTAGATGACATACCCAAAATTACCAACAATCTCCCCCTTTGTCATTGATGGCAAACCACTGCTAAAACCACTGCTGAAAAAAAAACTTTCAAGCAACTGCCAACTGTCAAAACTAAAACCAACTGAAAACCATCCTCTGAATCTTTACTCCCCCTGACTCAAGGCTCTCCCCCTTAATAAAATCTCTCCCCCTTTGTCATCAATGAAAAAGGGTCACCTTTGGGGCTCAGGGCTAAGAATGAGCCTCTTAGCTTAGCTCCTCCCCCACCTCCTGTTGAGGTGATTAATTCTGGGGTGGGAGTAAAACTACTCCCAACTTCTTCCTTAAATACTCAAAAGTCTCTCTTGGAAGAGGTTTGGTGAAAATGTCAGCAATATGTTCCTTAGTAGGCACATATTCCAACTTAACCTGCTTGTCCTGAACCTGCTCTCTCAAAAAGTGATATTTGATGGGAATATGCTTTGTTCTTGAGTGCATTATTGGATTCTTGGAGATACTTATGGCACTTGTATTATCACACAATATGGAAATTGGTTGATCATGCTTTATTTTGAAATCCTCCAAGGTAGTCTTCATCCGTAAAACTTTTGTACAAGCTACTACTGCTATGTATCCTACCTCAGCTGTAGACAAGGAAACTGAAGGTTGTTTCTTGCTTAACCAAGCAACTAAACAATTCCCCAAAAAGAAATCTCCACTATTGGTGTTTTTTTTTTCATCAATATTGTCGGTCCAATCTGCATTTGTAAAAGCTATGAGAGTTAACTTATCACTCTTGGGATACCAAAGCCCAATATCCATAGTGCCTTTCAAATATCTGAGAATCCTTTTTACTGCCATAACATGAGTTTCTTTTGGTGCAGCCTGAAATATTTCAACTAGTCTCATTGCCTGCATGATGTCTGGTCTGGTAGCTGTAACATAAAGCAAACTGCCAATCATGGATTTGTACAACCTTTGATCTACCTCTAGAGATTCATCATCCTTGCTCAACTTACACCCTGTAATTATTGAAGTACTAGCAGGTTTTCTATCCTCCATACCAAACTTTTTCAGCATCTCTCTTATGTACTTGCCTTGTGAGAGAAATATTCCTTCTTTTGATTGGGCAATCTGAAGTCCTAAGAAGAAGGACAATTCCCCAATCATGGACATCTCAAATTCACTCTGCATATTGTTAGCCAAATATTTACACATTTTGGTGTTATTACCTCCAAAAATGATATCATCAACATAAACAACCATAATTAAGATATTATTTCCATCATTTTTGATATACAAATTGCTATCTGCCATAACTTTTCTAAAACCTTATTTTTGAAGATACCTGTAAAGACTCGAATACCAAGCCCTAGGAGCTTGCTTCAAACCATACAATGTATTTTTCAATCTACACACAAAATCTGAATTTTTTGAAAGTAAGAATTTTCAATCTAAACTTAGAGAACCCTTTCCACAAATTTTAGCTGGTTTGTTATCTCCAAAGCTAACTGACCCTCTACTAGTTTCTTTGAGAACTATAAACTTTTCTTTTTCTCCAGTCATGTGCCTAGAACATCCACTATCAAGGTACCATGTTTCTTCCTTATCTTGAGCATGAAGAGCAGTTTGAACTATCATAGATCTAGTTTTATTTCCATTTGTTTTCCTAACATTCACTTCACTAGATCTTTCCAATTTACACATTCTAGCTATATGCCCAAAATTATTGCATTTGTAACACATAATACTATCATCCATGAGTGGTGCAAAATAATTAACATTTTTCTTAACATTGTCATTCACAATCCTAGTACAATGGATAACTCTATGACCATATTTATTGCAAGAAAAACAATAGCCATGGAAAGTATTATGTAACCTGTTTGGAAGCCTTTGATGGGTGTTCCTTATTTTGTGATCAACTCTTGTCCATTGCTCTCCTTTGTTTTTTTCTTTTCTGGTATCCTTCGGTTTTTGAAAGTTAACTTTATTTCTGTTGGATGTTCCTGCTTCTTGGATATGGAGATCTTCTTCCCTTTGCTTTCCAAGAAAAATATTTTGTTTAAGACTCATCTGTTCAAGTATAACTCTTAGAGAAACCACCTTTTCTTCAAGTCTCTCACATTTAGCTTCCTTCACTTTCAAAACCTCTGTCAAAACCTGCTCAGCTTTCTTTCCTTCTTCAGCTAGGATCTTGAATTCTGTGAGATTTTGAGATAGTTCTATTTTGGCCATCTCTTCTTCTTGATTTTGTTGTTTTAAAACAAAATTCTCTTCCCTGATTTTTTCCAGATTTCTTAGGGCCAAAAATAATTCCCCTTTCAAATCAAATTCAATCTCTTCATCACTTTCCATGCTCATATGATCTTCCGAAGGATACTTCTCCAAGTTTTTAGGCTCTTCCTGGAGAGACCTGCTCTAATACCAATTGAATAACATAGACTTATACTGAGAGGGGGGTGAACAGTATAAGATGCAACCATTTTAAAAAAATTACTTTAGATAGCAGTGGCATCACCATAACATTAACCAACATAGAAAGCAACACACAAAGAAGAACCATTTTAACGTGGTTCACCCAAGATGGGCTACATCCACAGAAATATTTTCACTAAAATTTTTCTTAATCAAGTTCTTTGGGAAATTCTTTCCCTATTAAAAATTTTATGAACTTCCTATCCAAAGGAGAATCCTTCCCCTCAACAAGTATTTATGAGCCTCCTACCCAAAGTAGAATCCTTCTCCTCAATAAGTATTTATGAACCTCTTGCCCAAAGGAGATGTCCTATCCCCTCAACAAGTATTTATGAGCCTCTTGCCCGAAGGAGATGTCCTATCCCCCAAAGCTCTGAAAATGATACTTTAGAAGATCACTGCCTCTTCTGCCACTAGCAGGTGGAACTCCTTTCCATAGAAGACGTCATGTCCTCCTTGCTCTGGCTCTAGAGACTTCTGTACTTACTGATCACCTCCACAGTTGCTCATCAAAACCTGTACTAAACACATTCATTCGGTCGAGAACAAGTCCTCTTAAACTCTGTCACAAATCTACACCAAACTCAGTCCTCTGGTCCAACACAAATATGCTCTCAAATCTCTGTCAGATCTGTCCCAAGCTTAATCCAAAAGCTTGAACAAATCAATCACAACTGCTCAAGTCTCCACAAAGACTTCATCAAATATTTCCACAAGTTCTTCAACAATAACATGTCCAAATCAGTCCAATATTTCTCCACAATAACTTGTCTGAATCAGTCCTAGCAAGCTCACCAAGAACTTGCCCAAATCAGCTCAAGCAAGTTTACCAAGAAACTTGCCCAATGTGAACACACAAATAGAATTGTTAGAGACCCAATGTGTTTCATCCAATCATATCAAATCAATCTCATAGAAGCATAAAGAGAATTGTTAGAGACTCAATATGTTCTATCCTTCAACTCCCAACAACCAAACAACTCAATTAGGGTTTCAACAACTTATAGCAATGGCAAAAATTCTCACTCAAAAATCCTAAAGCAAACTTCAAATGCTTCCACTCTCATAAACAAGAATTATGCAATAACTCATAAACTCATCATGATCTCATAATGTATAATCAATACTTCCACTTTGAGAAAATAAGATCCACTCCAAATAAGGAAACACATATTAATTCTTTTCACTCCAAACTTATTTTCAGAAAACCATAAATCAATAATAACCATGGAAGAATGTGCCCATACCTTTACTTTGATGAAGAAGGAGAACTCAAAATCTATCACAACACTAACTCTCAATTTTCCACAAATTAGAGTTAGCAACAATGGAATAATGCACAATGATAAGATTCCTAATAACACCTTATCACTCCAACTCATCAATAATCAAAACTCACAAATATACATATCAACAATATTCCTTTACACCTTATAACTCCTACTTAATATATCACAAAATAACTTCAACCTCAAAATAACTACAAGGGAATATCCACTCAATAACTCCAAAGGCTTTCTAACCCCAATATGACATTAAGCACAATTATTCCTTAAACTCTTATAACTCCTAAAATGCATTTACTTCTAAATGCATTTACCACATAAACATTAAGCATCAATAATAACAATGTCAAAGCAATATTTCTATTTAACCTTACACCTCCATCCAATTACCAGCAATAATTTTCCAAGTAAAATAAAATATTCCACATTATCAACAAAAGATCTACCTTGGCCAAAAATCAATTCTTCAACCTTAGGAGAAGTGTGGAGACACCAACATAAGTGCCAAAGTGCTTCCTCCTCCAAACTCGTGGCCCAAGGCAACTTATGTACCACGTGCACAATAATCCACAACCAAAAATGAAACACGTCTGACGTGAATCGATCTCAACACCTCTTCCTAGCGAGCGCCTTCACTCCACTTCCTTCGTCGTTGGAGTACAAGTGACCAACGAAACTTTCAAACGCCACTCGTTGTTTTACCTTCCCTTTGCTCGCAAAAATTAAAGACAAACAAATTTTTCTTCCTCACAGGCGTATGAATTTGGAACTTAAACACAAAGCAATACGAAACTCAAAAATCACAGAGCAATCCAAAATTGAAGGTCACAGAGCAATATGAAATCGAAGGTCACAGAGCAATATGAATTCGAAGGTAATCATGCAAATTGGAGGTGTATTGAACCTTAGGAATTAATGCCCTTTAATAGTCTTTTGCATCCCATGCAAGTTGACGTTAGCACTCCTTCCAAACAAACGACGCCGGTGAGGTAAGTCTTTTACATGAGCGCCACTAAGGGTTTAGAAACCCTTTCAATAATAATTATTAAATTAATAATTATTATTTTATTAATAATAAACTTAACTTAAAACCTTTTCAAAGGTTTGAGTTAATTTATTTATTAATAATCAAAATGGACTTTTAAGGTTTTTTCAAGGAGCAAAAACCTTTTCATTAAGCCAAGATGGTTTTAATAAAAACCCTTAATGAGTCCAGATGGTTTTAAGAAAAACCTTTAACCTTGTCACCATGGTTTTAATTAAAAACCCATAAACAAGCATCATGGAGATTTCAAGATCTTTTTTTCACCAATTTTTTTTTTACATCAGCACAAATTCCTTTTGACATCAACACAAACTCCTTTTGACATCAATGACAACTCACAAACATGAAGCTAGGCGACATACCCAAAATTGCTAACAATGATTTGTATTATATTCAAATTAAAATGTCTACAATGATGAAGCCCGATATAATGCTCAGGTATTTTAATGAATACAATATGCAGTTCACCCTGTTCAAATAATGTAATAGGGGAACTCACTATCTACTGTCCTAATTATAGTGACACATAGACTCTAGATCCTTGGAGAAGCTCTTGGAAATTATCTCAGATAGATTGCTTGACTTTCAACAATACCTACACAAAGGTGGGAAGAACTTAAGAGAATGGCTAAAACAAAGAAAAAAAAAAAGATATGACAAACCTCACAAAAACACTCAAAATATCTCACACAAGCTCGCTACGTGATTACTTTATGCTGAAGCTTGACTGCTTTGGCCCCTTATATAATTTGTCTATCCAAAATTTGTTATAAATGCTTGGTTCTGGTTTAGCCACATGTCTTCTTCTTGGTCCTATGTCTCTTTATCTTCCTAATATTGTTACAGAAAACCCATTTGATGCCAACTATCAAAATTCCTGTGAGGTTGGTGTTTGTTTGAGACTGCACCGCCTATTACTACAACTCGTTTTCATGGCTTCTTTATTTCTAATAACTTTTGATTTGAATGGGGCTCTTAATAGTGTGGGCCAGGCATTTTATCATGCCTTATAATTAGTACAAAAAGCAAACTCATGTATATTTCTTTTATTCTTGTTATCATAGTCATATGTCTTTTTATCTTTTGATGCTCTCTGACTAGTATTGATGCAGATATGGTTTTAAGATGAAACAAAGGGATACCCAATGTGACGGTGAAGGCAAAAATAAGAAACACAATAAAATAACATAGGATGGGAAACAATATGGATGGTGGTGGAAACAGTTGGACACAATGGATGTGGAAGACTACAAACAAAGGTGGTGAGATGGTGCTTTGTGGAACAAACAACAATGACAATCAAGAGAGAATGCCTAGAAAGAGGAGGATAAAGAGGAATGAGAGGAAAGAAATAATGGAAAATGAGATTTGGAGGTGTACATACTAAGAGGAATGACAATAAAGGTGTACCTCCATAACTATACTCCATTGGGGTGATACCTTTGTAACGATATTTCGTCAAGGTGCATGTATTTCTCCAAAGCTAGTAGTATGCTGAGGCTTTGGCATTTTCTTCTTTTTACTGCATCTATTGCATATTTTAGTGATGAAACACAAGAATTTTTTACATTTCTTACCATATTTTATGGTTATTTCCCTTTGTACGCCCTGGCCCATCTTTTCTCATGAATCCTTTACTTTGCCCACTACCTTCATATAAAGTCATGTTGAGATCATCTATTTCATCAGTTAATGGTGGCATCATCATGTTCTGTAGATACGAATGGATATGGATATCTTGGACCTACGTTGATCCTATCCTTTGAGTTGCTTTTTCCATAATCTTACCTCTCTTAGTACAGTCTTTGGGATCTTCAGCTTGTGTGGTAGATTTTAATCACATGGTCCAATACTTTCTTCTTTGAGAAGTCTTCGAGTTTGGGAAGCTTTGTAGCTTAACACCCTCATGTTGGTGGTACTCCTTCTTTGCTTGCTCAATATTTTGTACTTTGCTACAACCATAGTCTTGAAACCTTCCTTGAGTGATTTTACCAATATTTGTATGCTTCAAAGAAATATGCTCATATCATAACGTCTTCTAATTTTATTGCTTTTGGATCTTAGATCATCCAACCCTTGATACTTTTTGTCATTCTTCAAAGAATGATCCACATGTCTTCCCAAGTGAAATACGGGTCGTTTATCTTCTCTAGAATGATCTAGGTCATTGATGCCTTCATCGCTCTTCATTTTGGCTTATCACTGATGCATCGTCGATGGAATTCATTGATGAGTGATGAAGATTTCATGAAATATATGGTTGCTGATTGCCTAGGGCTATTGTTGATGGATAGATGACAATGTATTTACAAATGCGATGGTTAAAAACTTATTTGTTGATAAGTTTACACTATTGTTGATGGATGGGGGAAATGAGGACTATTATCGATGATGGGTGACTTTAATAAAATTTGGATGAACTTAGGAAGATGACTTAGAAAACACGATATTTATTCAATGCATGATGGGAGAGGTAAAACCTAATACGAATGATGGTCTGACTCTATCACCAATGAAAACTGACTATCATTGATGGATCAGTGATAGATCGATGACAATAGGTTTGGATGAACGATGAATACTTGTGTGGGCTTTGGACTATTTTCGATGGATTATTTCAATCACGGATGGATTAGAGAAGGGGACTTCAGATGACTAATGAAGATTTAAAAACAACTTGACTTGACCATTTTTTGTTGGGAGGGGGACTGGTTAGTCCAACAATGATGGGACCCTTACTTTGGACTTAAAACACTTTCTTGCTCATGGGCTTATCGGTTGTTGATGCATCGATGATGAGGCTTTTGCAAGAGTGATCATTGATTTTACTTTATGCCTCGATTTATGTGATCATTGATTTAAACAGTCTATCAAATATGGATTGATGACGGAGGGCTTGGATGAGCGATAATGTATTTTCAGGCTTAGGCTTATCGTCGATGGCTTATTGTGATCGTGGATGGATCGATGACGAGGTTTTGGAAGGGTGATAAGGACTTATGATTAATTGGCCTTATAAAATGACTTAAAAAAATATTAGGATGAGTGTCTAGGCAGACTTAGGGATTTAGACTTAGAAAAATAAAAACATCAATGGATTTTACGATATTTTTGGCCATGGTCTAACTTAGGTACACATCATAATTTTTATCTTTATAATATGGCTTTTTGAGAGACTTTGCAATGGTTAGATACCTTGGATGATATGGGGTAAATGGGGCTATGGAGATGGCTTGGACCAAATATTGAAGGTAAAAAAAGGTGGAAATGGTTAATATGGCAAAGACTGATGATATGGAAATAATGACCATGCTAATGAATGAGTGGTTAGGAGTGAACTTATGAAGTGCATGATGCATGAAGCACTCTAGGACTTGGACTTATGATTTTAATGATCATGAAGACTATTTTGAATTGGAATCATTTTCTCAAGACTTCTTTCTTTCTTGGACTCAATTCCACATCCTACAATCACCTAATCACTCAACTTCGCCATCTTTTTGAAAATTAGGTTTGGAAAACTAAGTTGGGATTTTTTGAAGCCCAATACAAGCTATGTATTGGACAAGAGAAGTGTTTGATTTGACAGGATTAAAAATTCTCTTGAGAAATCTAGAATCTCTGGCTGACTTAATTGTACCCATTTACTTTTGGGTCTCTTACAAAAGACTTTAGATAAGTATGACCCCTAAGGACATGATTTTTTTATTTCTTCTTCATAGACTCTTAGATGGTTCAGTTCTATGATCGACCTGACCAAGACCTAATGGAATTTATTCAACAACATATAAGACTAATAAAAACCTAATCACCTAAAAAATAAAAGGACTTAAATTTATTGGATTGACACAGACTGAAACAAAACACACATAAATGAAGTAGACTGAAATCAATAATTTTTTGTATTAGAGGTAGACACAAATAGTTCATATGAACCAATCCCTATTAGAGGGATGATACACCTTCAAATATTGTCCGTTTATTGGAAATTGTATTTCTTCACCTTGTCGGATCTGCAACATGTAGGTATTATGGTCTGTTTTTGGAAATTTTGTTAAGGGCCTAGCCATTTGGGCTATAATTTGCCCTTTTCTCCTCGTTTTTCATTCTTTGGATCCTGGTATAACACTATATCTCCTTCTGCAAATGGCTTTCCTTTGGATTTCTTGTTGAATATTTGCATTATTTTCTAAATTTCTTGGGTCATCCTTTTGAAAGCATCCCTCCTGTCTTCTTCCAACCTGAAAATTTGATCCATTCTCCTTTACCAACTATCAGGTTTCTTTTGGTCTTGAAGTAAAAAGGCTAAATATGGTATTTTGACTTATGGGGGGAGTAAGGTATGTTCTCCATATACCAATTCATAGGGTTTTTTTCCTATTGCTCTTTTAACAAAAATTCTATTAGCCCATAGAGAAAATTTCAATTCGTTGTCCCAACTTTTTTAATTTTTGCCAAGAGATCTTTTGATTCTAGTTAGGAGATTTTTGTTTGAAGATTCTACTAGGCCATTGCCTTGAGGGTAGTAATTGGCTGAATGAGATAGTTAAATGCTATACTTGTTGCAGAACTCTACCATTTTATATGAAATGAAACTGCAACCATTATCAGTAACTAGCTTTCTGGGTACTCCAAATCTGGTTAAGATATTCTCCTCTAAAATCCTTATGATTACCTCAGTGGTTGATCTTTTTAATAGGGCAGCCTCCACCCACTTCGTGAAATATTCAATAGCAGTTATTATCCATCGATGAACTCCTAATGGATTAGGATTAATTTCCCCTATCAAGTCTAGACCCCATTGAGTCAAAGGAGCTTCTACTATTACAGGTTTTAAGGGTATTGCAGACACCTTTTTATTGCCATCAAATATTTGACAATTCTGACATCTTCTCAAAAATTGATGCACGTCTCTAAACATAGAAGGCCAATAGTAGCCTACCCTCATGATACTTTTAATAGTTGCCTTTGGTGCAAAATTCCCTCCACAAAAGCCAATATAAAATTTATTAATTATTCTAGATACATCCTCTTGGAAAAGATAGAGCAACAGTACACCACTAGGGTACCTCCAATACAGTTTTTTCTCCTGAATGTAATATTTTTGAGCTTGTAATTTAATACTCCTCATTCTATTTTAAGAACAACCAACAGGGACTACCAGTATCTGTAAATAATTCACAATGTCTTTATACTATTCTTCTTTATAGGATTTTATTTTAGTTGTTTGTTGTGCATTTATAGTCACTACTATATTGTTGAAGTCTTCACCTCCTTTGGTTACCATATACTTGGCCAAACCTTTCCCTTTAATCGACTTCACATCCTTGAACTTTAATGAGGTAGCTGAGAATTGATGAATTAGGTAGAAGTTTTAAAGTATCCAAAGAGCCAAATCAAACTAGATGCATCTACCTCCTTCTAGAAGATCAGTGCTATCCCAAGGGACATCATACTAGAGTGGTGTCTATCAACTTCATGAGTTTACTTCTTGCCTACCGCCATTAATGTCCAAATTTTGAAATCAATGTAAATATACCTATAAATAGTGGAATGTTGGTCATTCCTAAGGGTAACTCTTTAGCCATTACAATTCATATGTAAGGTTTACCACAGTGTAAATACAAATCCTTCACTATTTGGTCTCTGGTTTTGCCTTAGCATTTTCTTATTAAATGTATGAATATTCATATTTTTTTGGTTGTTTAAGTTTTCTCATGATATTTTACTATCTGGATTTTGTACAATCTACTGGAATTATTTAGGCGCGTGTGTTTGTAAACATGGGTTAGGGGTTTATTTCTTCTAAAGCCAGTCGAATAGGAGTGCTCTAATTTTAAATATTAGATCTCATGCACCTGTTCATTGGTTCTAGAATTTTCCCTCTGTCCATCACTTCCTTGAGCTAAAATGAAGGCTTGATTGGTTGATATGTTAGGTGAAGATTTTGTGTTTCTACCTATGGTGTCATGCCTACATAGGTCTTGATGCAGCTATACCCGTCCTTGTGATTTTTGTCTACGATAATTTTCCCATTTCTTTCCCTTGTTTTTTCATTTTCCCTTTCCTTGCTCTATGCCATAAATAGCTAGAACCACCCCGAGGAACTAACCTCCTTCAAATATCATTCACCCCATCTCGATGTGGTGGTCGTTCTATGATGAGTCATTGATCCGCTCGTCCGCCCTGGCATGCATTGCTGGATTGACGACCAATAGAACAATCACAAATTGAATTTTTTTAGGTGTAGATAAGATCATACTTAACCAAATTTGTATGCTTAAATTTGATAGGAAATGAGAAACCTAAAATGTCCAATGTGCTAAAATTAAAATTCTTAGCTCATTAAAGCACCAATTTAGGAAAGAAAACAATTGTTTAAACACTAGGATCCTCATGATTTTAAATTTTGAATTACCATATATTGGGATTCTAAGGTGATTACTCTAGTCAAATCTTGACAATAATCGATGGTCATTTCTTTGTCTTCCACCTTGGATGACTTGGATGCAAATAGTTAATATGTGCAAAGGAGTGTATTTGAACTTCCTCTTCTTTGTGGAGGAGAATGTTGATAATTTTTCCTTGATCATTATGCATCATAAAAGATGTTTTATCAAAAAAATATTGACTAGGTTTTTGAAATATTTTCCTTACAAAGATATAGAGGTATTCATCATAATATAAGTATCAAATTGAGTAGAGAAACGACATGAAAAAATTTGGATAATGATAAATTATTGGCAAAATGGTTTAACTTACTTCGTTTGGTCTACACCCATTGAAATGGAACTAAGAAATATTTTATCCTTTACAAGTTGAAAGACACCAAGGTGACTAAATTGAGGTTAGTAATAGATGATTTTGATTCCAAATTTCTAACACTTACAAAATAGAAGAACTTAACCAAATTTTAAACATTGCAACTTGTGGAGGGAAAAACATCAATAAACTTAAAAATTGATTGCATAAGTAAGCAAGCATAGGTATATAGTTTTACACCTAGAAAGAGAAATCCACTTATCCAAGCTTCAATTTCACCAATTATGGAAAGCAATAAACAAGGTATTTAAAACAAATTTTCATTAGGGAACAATTACAACTTGAATTTTTGTAGGTTTAAAGGAGATCATTTTAACCAAATATTTATTCTTGAAGTTGATAAGAAATGAGAAGTCTAAAATGTCCAATGTGCTAAAATTAAAATTCTTAGCTCATTCAAGCACCAATTTAGGAAAGAAAGCAATGGTTTAAATACTAGGACCCTCATGATTATTATTTTTGAATTACCCTATATTGGGATTCTAAGGCGACTACTCTGGTCAAATATTGATAACAACCCATGGGCATTTACTTGTCTTCCACCTTGGTTGACTTGGATGTAATAGTTAGTTTGTGCAAAGGAGTGTATTTGAACTTCCTCTTCTTTGTGGAGGAGAATGTTGATAATTATTTCTTAATCATTATGCATCATAAAAGATGTTTTATCAAAAAACTATTGATTAGGTTTTTGAAATATTTCCCTTAAAAATATATATAGGTATTCATCATAATATAAGTATCAAATTGAGTAGAGAAAATGCATGCTTTTTTTTTTGACAATGACAAACTATTGACAAGATGGTTCAAGTGATTTCGTTTGGTCTACACCCATTGAAAGGGGACTGAGAAATATTTTAGCCGTTACAAGTTGAAACATACCAAGGCAACTAAATTGAGGTTAGTAATAGATCATTTTTATTCCAACTTTCCAACACTTACAAAATAGAACTTAACCAAATTTTAAACATTGGGACTTGTGGAGGGAAAAACATCAATAAACTTGAAAATTGATTGCATAAGTAAGAAAGCATAGGTATATAGTTTTACACCTACGAAGAGAAATCCACTTATCTAAGTTTTAATTTCAACATTTATGGAAAGCAATAAAAGAAGGTCTTTAAAACAAAATTTCATTAGGGAACAATTACAAATTGAATTTTTGTAGGTGTGGATAAGATCATACTCAACCAAATTTTTATGCTTGAAGTTGATAGGAAATGAGAAATGTAAAATGTCCAATGTGCTAAAATTAAAATTCTTAACTCATTCGAGCACCAATTTAGGAAAGAAAGCAATGGTTTAAAAACTAGGATACTCGTGATTTTTATTTCTGAATTACCCTATATTGGGATTCTAAGGTGACTACTCTGGTCAAATTTTGATAATAACCCATGGTCATTTCTTTGTCTTCCACCTTGGTTGAATTGTATGTAATAGTTAATTTGTGCAAAGGAGTTTATTTGAACTTCCTCTTCTTTGTGAAGGAGAATGTTGATAATTTTTCCTTGATCATTATACATCATAAAAGATGTTTTATCAAAAATATCTTGACTAGGTTTTTGAAATATTTCCCTTACAAACAATAGGTATTCATCATAATATAAGTATCAAATTGAGTAGAGAAAAGACATGCAAAAGTTTGGATAATGACAAACTATTGGCAAGATGGTTCAACTAACTTTGTAGAGGACCTATTGAAAGGTAACTGAGAAAATTTTTATCCTTTACACGTTGAAAGACACCAAGATGACTAAATTGAGGTTAGTAATGGATGATTTTGATTCCAACTTCCCAACACTTACAAAATATAATAACATAACCAAATTTTAAACATTGCAACTTGTGGAGGGAAAAACATCAATAAACCTAAAAATTAATTGCTTAAGTAAGCAGGTATAGGTATATAGTTCTACACCTACAAAGAGAAATCAACTTATCGAAGCTTCAATTTCACCATTTTTTGGAAAGCAATAAAAGGTCTTGAAAACAAATTTTCATTAGGGAACAATTACAAATTGAATTTTTGTAGGTGTAGAGAAGATCATACTTAACCAAATTTTTATGCTTGAAGTTGATAGGAAATGAGAAACCTAAGCCCTTTGGATAAATTTTCATTATAAAGTAAATTAAAAGGCAATATCTCTACACCCACAAAGTGATATGACATGGAAAAATTGTGAATCGTCACACCTTATAAATAGCATAAATTTTACACCTTCACAAAGTTGCATGATTTGGTCAAAGTCAAGTCACCATCTCTACATCTATAGAGGAGAACACTTTAGAAAATTTAATTTTGGTTATGGGATAGAGTGACCATTAATGAGGATAAGACATTGATGCACTTGATTATTTGAACACTCCTCATCTATAGAGATGACCATACTTGGTCATTTTTAAATACTTGCAAAACATGAAAGGTAATAACTTCAAGACATACCATTGCTTAGAAATTGCAAGACAACTTGGATTTTTTACATCCATAGAGTAAAGACTTAGAATATTTTTTATTACAAATTTTTGAATAGGCCCTAACAATAAGGGAAAATACATTAGATGTGTTTTAGTACTCAAAAAACTACATCTAAAAAGTAGAACACTTAAAATAATTTTAGAAGGTATAAAATATCTATGAGTTATGGACTTGTAACTAACATTTGACTTTATTGGTATAACAAAGACTTACATAGACTTTCCAATTTCATATAAGGATGCACTTAGTCATTTTTCTAGAAATGATGATAAGAAACTAAATATTTATATGAGGTGAAAAGACTCTTTATATATCAACAAGGGATATGCCAAAGTGGTTGTCATACATCAATCTAAAATATGCCAACTTACTTATTCCATGTTAGCAAAACACTAAGGTTTCAAAAATGAAAAAGGATTGTTGGGTGACATAGGAAAGGGGAATTTCCATGTTAAAAATGACATTTTGTGTTCATTTATTGTAAGTATGATGAGTTATGCAACTTATGAAGTAGATTACATTTTATACCAATAAAATAGAATAAGACAACATTTAATAGGGCTTTTAAGTTGAGAAATCAATTATGGTAAAATTTAGTAGTGCTTTTAAACTAGCTATGGAAGTCATCCATAGTTATAGAAGCATCTATAAAAACCATCTATATCTAGGAAAAATTACAAAATAATTTTGTAGTTATAGGACCAACTGCAAAACCAATCTATATTTAGGGAATTGGCTATGGAAGTCATTTATAGCTACAGGACCATCTATATTTATAGGACCAACTATAGAGCTAACTTGTAGCTATGACATTAGCTATGGAAGCAATCCATAGATATAAAACTAGCTATGAATGGGCTAAATAACTATAAAAAAGTTACAAAACTATGGATGGACTATAGAACTACAAACTAACTACAAAACTATGCAAGGATTGTAGAACTACAAACGTATTGTAAAATTATAAATGGACTACAAAAGTCTGGAAGGACTATAGAAATATAGATAAACTAGGAAACCAATTATGAAACTAAAGGACTCACTACATAAAGATTTCCAAATTTATAATAGATTTCTACAACAGAAATATCTAAGCCCAACCAACTCCCAAATAATTAGGAGATAGTAATTAAATTTGTTGATATTAATTTTCAACTAATTTGATTGAACCAAATCTGTTAGATGTAAAAATTTGTTGAGATCAATTTATAACTAATTTGGTTGGATCCAAATTACTTAGAGTCCTTATTAACTTATTTTGACTATTACCTCATTTAATTAGAATTGGTTGAATTTATTTCCAACAATTTTAGATGTGAAATATTCTACTTGGGTAGGTTGGTAATAATTTATTTTATATAGACTCTCTATAAAAGAGAAGGCATAATGCATTGTAAAGGTTGAAGACGATATGTCCAAGCATTGAATAGAATTTTTTTCTTCATTTCCCATATTCTTATTTGAGTGATATTATGATTTAAGTAAGGGCATGGAGATCTCCTTTAGATGCAGCAAATAAGGACCTTCTTGTATATATTAGGAGTGATCCATAGCCCATTAGAGTAGGAGTAATGTAGATTTATTTTAGATTCATTAAATAGATTAGTAAGTAATTTAAATCTACTTTAGTTATATTAGATCTAGGTTTCCTATGAGGATGGTTGTATACAACACATGCCTTGGCTAAGTTTGTATGTTCTTAAGTTGATCAAGTATGATGATCATATATTTAGCTAGTCAAAATATTATAAAATAAATATCAAACGTGGTTAGGTTCATCCCTTGTGCTAGAAGAAACCTTTATGTATTCTTCAACTTGGTCGAATCAAAATTTGGTCTTAACCAGTTTATGGTTGATATGTGATCTCATCACCTTTATTTAAAAATTTTAAACTAGACATGCATTATTGGAAGTATAACATTATTTGATGTTGTAATATTTTAGGGAGTAAGTTATTAATTTATGTGTATGATTTATATTTCCATCAAAGTATGTGTCTATGTGTAGGATGATTCCAATTGTCATAAAGCATGCACATATGTAGGAGTGTGCAAGTATCATATAATAAAGTGTGCAAGTGTGTAGAAAGTCAAGAGACAAGCGTTTACGTATCAATTATGCAAGTGAAAAGTCATATGTATGTGGAAATATATAAATCCAAGAGGCATGAGAGGTTTGTATTATATGCGAAATGGGAAAGGATGCATCTCCTAGATATGTGAGGAGAGCAATAGATCAAGTATTGAAGAGTCATATCCAAGGTTATATTATGGAGATAAAGCTCCAAATATTGTATTGAAGAATATCAAGAAATGAAGATTCAATACAAAGCTCGTATATTTTATTCATCAATAATACGATGAGTTTGTTCATTTTGTTATACTATTATTGTTATATTTCATGAATTTTATATTCATTGATATTTATATTAGTTTTTATTGAGCCTTCATATATATTTTATATGAATCATATTTGATCCTAAATATTGGGACCTATGATTAAATATAGCTAAAAATCTTATAGTGGTATCAAAGCCACCTTTTAGCCAAGAGAGAAACTTGGAGAATTGTCTATCAAATTGACATATAAGCCAAATGAGAAGCTTGAAGGATTGTCTATTAGAGCCACATATCCTTACTCTATGTGATAAGAATGGATTAAAAAGCCAACATCAAAGGAAAACTCTGGTGTAAATTTAAATTTGAAGCTTTAAAGAAAAAATTGATAGTTGAAGAGATATTGAGGCTCATATTATATTTGAGATTGACTCAAATTATTTGAAAAATAAATAATTATTATGGAGAATAGTTGTCCTATAAAACTAAAATTTGGTTATTTGAAAACGATATTGGACGTAAGGAACATGCCAAAGGTGAAGGATAAAGCAACATAAAAATATTGATATCAATAATGTATCCTTTAAGAAGCAATACCTCATAAATAAAACATCAAAATCAAAAGTAGAGAAGGTAAAATAGAAAGCATCTAAAGCAAAAGTAAGGGAGCTTATTAAGAAAGCCATTATAAAATTGAGTAGATTAGAGTAGAAAGCTCAAATTGATTTGAAGACAACTCACATTGAAGGTGAGTTGAATATATATTTGAATTCATATATATGTTGGTTGATTGATATATTTATATTTTTTTAAAGAAGGATATTGAGTTTGCTATTAAAAATATCTCATTTGAGAATTGTTGATATAAATTGCTATAAGTAAACACCCTAGAAGGACATAAATATTAAATCCTAGTGGGTATATATGTCATAGCCTATTGTGATAACCAAGCCTAGTAAGATTGAAGAGCACCTAAGAGGATGTTGAAGCTTGAAGCTTGGTGGCCACACATAGTGATCATATAAGTTAGCCAAAATATTCAAGCCTGATGAGCTCAAAGAAAGGAAACACTAAAGGAACCAATACTAAGATTATTGAAATCCTATACATAGAATACAAAGTAGAAAAATAAAAGGGATAACTTGAAGTTGAATCGATAGAGGTAAAGAAGGAGGAAGATAAAAAAAAATATAAAAGATTGCAGCTAGAAGACAGAGTCATTAATTTAGGTAGAGCTTAAGAAATCATCATTTCATATAATTACATCCAAGAGACTATCAAAGTGTTGCATATTCACCTGAGAACATACAAGGAGAATGATTTGAGAATGCATTGCATGAGATTGCATTAGAGAGACGTTTGGGAAATAATATTCTTCTCGTTGGTGACCATAGACACAAAAGGTAAGCAAAGATGTTTCATTTTCCTAAAAGTGTAATTTTAAAGTAGTTGGTACAACAAAAATTTAAAAAGGTAGCAAGAATAAAGCCATTGGTAATGATACATGGAGGAAATATATCACAAAAATATTTGAAAGTTTAATTTATGTGATAATTTGTTTTTAATATCTCTAGTACTTTCTTCGTTCTCTTGATGATGATAAAACCATGACCATAGCCAAACAATAATGGAAAATGAAAACCTTGACAATGTTGGAGATTTCTATTGTGAGCAGTTAGAAAAATGTTGAAGAGGACAATGGAAAGTTTAAATTTGGATACATCAAAGGAAATTATAAAAGGGACAGTTAGATTTTTTATTTTTTGAAATATTTTATTAAATACTATAATATGGGGAGGTGTTGGAATTATCATATTATTTGATGTTGTAATAGTTTAGGAAGTGAGTTATTAGATTAGGTGTGTGATTTGTATTTCCCCCAAAGTATGTGTCTCTGTGTAGAATGAGTCCAAGTATCATAAAATGTGCAAGTGTATAGGAGTATGGAAATGTTATATAATAAAATGTGCAAGTATAAAGAAAGTCAAGAGTTAAGTGTTTATGTGTCAAGTATGCAAGTGAAGAGTCACATGTATGTGCCAAGATGTAAATCCAAGAGGCATGAGAGGTTTGTCTTATGGGTGGAATAGGAAAGAATGCATCTCTTGGATATGAGAGGAGAGAAATTGTTAGGACCCTCCTAACATACCTTAATACTTATATTATTTATTAATTATATTTTAGGGTCACAACCCTTCACTCTTACAACTATTAGACTAGGTATTTAAATGCAATCCAAATATGATAATAAGGCATCATCGAACAAATATATAAATTAAGTCTATTGTGGGTTTTCTACCTTACAATCAAAAAGCGATTCAATATAAAAAATGATCCTGCTTCCCGCACCATTTAGTTTCATACCATCTGGATCAGAGCTAGATCAAGGAGCAAATTCACCATTAAAAATTTTTCCCATCGCACATTTCAACTAGTCCACATTCGTGAGGACGCAAACAACATTCACGCTTCACGGATCCGTGTCAAAATCCTCACAAAAAATTAAACCTTCTCCTAAGGTACGAATTAAGTTGTCTTACACCCAAATTGCTCGACCTTTCGCGTGGTGACCGGTGGCTGTTTTGAAAAAGCTAAAATCTTCAATGCAGCATCAAGGTTTTTGACGTCCGAAACGCAAAGGAAAAAAAAATTAAAATTAATTTTTTATTTTTTATTTTTTTCTCACCTGTACCAAGTCATATTGATCGTTACCTACACCAACCGCAATGGCTGAAGGACGACGATCACTGGATTCCATTCATGAGAAACACGAAAGGCTCACTGATGAAGTTCAACAGGAAAGAGAGGAGAATACCCGTAACACAAGAGAACTCTTCGAGAAGATATTTGCAATGGATGTTAAACTTGATGCCATCAGTCAAAATCAGGAAACAACACATGCAAATTCACCCAACCATGGGTCATCAAACCGAGCAATATTAGGAGGTCCACAAACTTCCATTCTACCACGGACGACCAAATTAGACTTCCCAAAATTTGAAGGAGGAGACCCTACAAACTGGATCTACCAAGCAGATCAATATTTCTCACTAAATCAAATTCCAAAAATGCAAAAAGTGCATATCGCCTCCTTCCACTTGGAAAACGATGCCATCCAATGGTACCAATGGTTCGAGAAAACTAATGGCACTCCGACGTGGTCAACCTTTACACATAATCTATTAGTGTGATTCGGCCCTAGCAAGTTTCAAAGCTTTACAGGGGCCCTCACTAAATTATGCCAAACCACTTCGATAAGCGAATACCAAGAAAAATTTGAAAGGCTAGCTAATCGAACATCCGGATTAGACACTGCCTTCTTTCAAGAATGTTTTGTCAGCGGATTAAAAGAAGAAATTCGAATAGAGGTGCAAATGTATAACCCTAAAAACATGTTAGAGACCATCGGCTTGGCGAAATTAGTGGAGGACAAAATCAAGGCACGGAATCGGTTCACAAAACCAACTTGGGGGAAACCATCAAACACTTATACCAACCCCAAACCAATGCAAAATGGACGAACCCAAAACTCCTACACAGCCCCCAAAATTAACCCCGCTCTACCAATTAAGCATCTGAGTTTTGAGGAAATGAAGGAAAGACAAGCTAAGGGTCTTTGCTACCATTGCGATGAGAAATTTGATAGAAATCATAAATGTGCCTCACGAAAATTATATATTCTAGATGCCATAGAGGAAGGGAATTCTACTGAAGAGGAACCTGAACTCGAAGTAGAGGTATTATCCAACACACTTGAAAGTGACGAAGAAAATGCACCAAAGGTTTCCTTCAACGCCCTTGCCGGATTTTCTGCCCCTCAAACAATGCGAGTAAAAGGGTATTTTAAGAAACAAAGCCTTACCGTGCTCCTAGATTCTGGTAGCATGCACAATTTTATCGATCCAAAGGTGGCTAAACAAGCAAATTATTTTATATACCCTTGCAATAACTTCGAAGTGATGATTGGAAACGACGGAAAAATTGCATGCAAAGGAAAATGCAGAAATATAAAACTAACTATGGGGGTTTATAACATGAAAGGCGACATGTACGTCCTACCCCTAGGTGGGTGCGACATTGTACTAGGCGTACAATGGTTACGAACCTTGGGCATAGTCCAATGGGAATTTGATGAACTATGGATGAAATTCACAGCAAAGAACCAAACCTATATTATCCAAGGCCTGAAATCAGGACCTTCCCAAATCGTCAGCTCGCATCGAATGGAGAAAATTATCCGAAAAGGAAACAAAGGAATGGTCGCCCAATTATTTTCAATTCAACCTAGTCACAAAGAAGACGAGACACCAGAGTTACAAAAGATTTTAGACCACCATAAGGCGGTATTCAATGAACCAAAAGGACTACCTCCACAACGAAGTCACGATCACACTATTCCACTATTTCTAGGGCATCAACCTCCTAATATTAGACCTTATCGTTATCCATACCTCCAAAAGACCGAAATAGAGAAATTAGTACAAGAGCTTCTTAAGGCAGGAGTCATTAGACCTAGCAAAAGCCCTTACTCCTCTCCAATTATTTTAGTTAGAAAAAAGGATGGCTCGTGGTGTTTATGTGTCGATTTTTGAGCGCTTAATAAAATGACCATCAAAGATAAATTTCCTATTCCAGTCATAGACGAGCTATTAGATGAACTCCACGGGGCAGCTTATTTTTCCAAGTTAGACTTACGGTCAAGCTACCACCAAATACGAGTCAATGAAAAGGACATTCCTAAGACAGACCTTTCGCACTCACGAAGGGCACTATGAATTCTTGGTGATGCCATTTGGCCTGACCAACGCTCCTTCTACCTTTCAAAGTCTAATGAATAAGGTATTTCACCCTTTTCTTCATAAATTTATATTAGTTTTCTTTGATGACATTTTGATTTATAGCAAAACATGGGAAGAACATTTGGACCATATTAGACAAGCGTTCCAAATCTTGAAGGAAAATCAACTTTATGCAAAAAGATCAAAGTGTTCCTTTGGAAAACAAGAAATTGAATACTTAGGGCATATTGTCTCAAAGGAAGGAGTTATGGTAGATCCTTCCAAAATCGAGGAGGTGAAAAATTGGCCTATTCCAAAAACCTTAAAAGCTCTACGTGGGTTTCTTGGACTAACGAGATATTATAGAAAATTTGTCCAAAATTATGGTAAAATCGTTGCTCCTCTAACAACATTACTTAAGAAAAATGCTTTCAAATGGTCGTCTAAAGTGGATGAGGCCTTTATCACCTTGAAAACTGCAATGTGTACCACCCCTGTTCTAGCCATGCCCAACTTTTCTAAACCGTTCGTCATTGAAAGTGACGCTTCAAGAATAGGAATGGGAGCCGTACTCATGCAGGATGAAAGGCCTCTAGCTTTTATAAGCAAAGCATTTTCTCCTAAGAATTTAGCTCGCTCTACGTATGAAAAAGAGATGTTGGTGATTGTCCATGCTATTCAACATTGGAGGCCTTACCTTATTGGCCAACATTTCATTATACGCATTGACCATCATAGCTTGAAGTATTTTTTGGAACAAAGGACTAATACCCCGGAACAACAAAAATGGGTTACTAAACTTCTTGGCTATGATTATGAAATTACATATAAAAAGGGAAAGGACAACATGGCAGCCGATGCACTTTCTAGAAAATTTGAAGATATGCCTCAAGTCCATGCTCTTTCCTCCCTTATTCCTAAATGGGTAGATGAGGTGCATGAAGAATGGATAAATGATCCTACTATCCACGCCTTAATTCAACAACTTCAACATAATCCTAGTAGCAAACCTCCTTACACTTGGAAGGACAATATATTAAGATACAAAGGGAGGATGGTCCTCACCCCCAATTCAACTTATCGTGAAAAACTTCTTCATGAGTTACATACCTCACCCACTGTAGGCCACTCAGGGTTCTTAAAAACCTATAAAAGAGCCACTACCTCCTTCTATTGGGTAGGAATGAAAAATTACATCAAAAACTTTGTAAAAGAATGTGAAGTTTGCCAAAGACAAAAGGGGGAGACCCTCGCTATTCCAGGATTACTTCAACCTCTTCCTATACCCACCAAAACATGGGCAGATATTTCTATGGACTTTATTGAAGGATTACCAAAATCAGGAGGAAAAACAACCATTTTCGTAGTCGTTGATCGTTTATCTAAATATGCCCATTTTTGTTTCGTGGCTCATCCTTATACCGCTAGCACTATAGCCCACCTCTTCCTAGATAACATCTTTAAATTACATGGTATGCCCTCCACAATTGTTAGTGACCGCGACCCAACTTTCACTAGCACCTTTTGGAAGGAATTGTTCAAATTACAAGGTACTCAACTTCGTATGAGCTCCGCTTACCATCCTCAAACCGATGGCCAAACAGAAGTTGTAAATAAATGCTTGGAAACATACCTTCGATGTTTTGTTTCCACTCAACCACTCCATTGGGTAAAGTGGCTTTCACTAGTGGAATGGTGGTATAACACTTCATACCATACGTCCATCAAAATGACTCCTTATGAAGCACTATATGGTCAAACACCACCATCCCTCACTTCCTATATTCCAGGGACTACAAAAGTCCATGCGATGGAAACGAAACTTGCTAATAGAGATGACATACTATGGATCCTAAAAGAGAACCTACACACCGCCTAGCATCGCATGAAGCAGCAAGCCGATCAACATAGAAGCGAACGTAGTTTCCATGAGGGTGATATGGTTTTCTTACGTCTCCAACCTTACCGTCAATCCTCTCTTAAACAAAAAGGTTCTCAGAAGTTAGCACCCAAATTTTACGGGTCGTATAAAGTTCTCCAATGTATTGGGACCGTTGCTTACAAACTAGAGCTTCCTCCCTCTTCCAAACTTCACCCCGTATTTCATGTATCTTGCCTTAAGCTCGCAGTTGGAGCCCATATCACGACACAAACCACTCTCCCTGAACTCTTCGATGATGGAGTACTTCTAGTCGAGCCAGAAGCTATCTTGGATCGCCGCTCTCGTCACCTTCGTACTCGTGATATCACGAAAGTTTTAATCCATTGGAAAGGTCTACCTTTAGAAGACGCAACGTGGGAAAATTTTCAAGATATCCAACAGCAATTTCCAAATTTCCAGCTTTGAGGACAAAGCTCCTTTAAGGGGGGTGGCATGTTAGGACCCTCCTAACATACCTTAATACTTATATTATTTATTAATTATATTTTAGGGTCACAACCCTTCACTCTTACAACTATTAGACTAGGTATTTAAATGCAATCCAAATATGATAATAAGGCATCATCGAACAAATATATAAATTAAGTCTATTGTGGGTTTTCTACCTTACAATCAAAAAGCGATTCAATATAAAAAATGATCCTGCTTCCCGCACCATTTAGTTTCATACCAGCAATAGATAAAGTATTGAAGAGTCATATCCAAAGGTTATATTATGGAGACAAAGCTCCATGTATTGTATTGAAGAATATCAAGAAATGAATATTGAATACAACACTTGTATATTTGATTCATCAATAATATGGTGACTTTGTTCATTGTGTTATAAAATAATTGTTATATTTCATGAATTTTATATTCATTGAAATTGATATTATTCTATGATTGAGCCTTCATATATATTTTCTATGAATTATATTTGATCCTAAATATTGGGACCTATGATTAAATATGGCTTAAAATCCAACATGCATAGGAAAGTAAAAACATAGTATCCTTTAATTATTTTATAGCATACAAAATAATATAAGATGCAAAACCTCTCTTAAATCCTTTAAGATAGAAACATGTATTTATAAAAAAATCAAAAGAGAAGGAATTGTAGTAGGAATACCTCCAAAATACCTACATATTACTTAGACAATTGATAACAAGCTATTGGACCATCGAAAATTAAGGCCAAGACCACCCTTAGAAATTGTTTACCACATTGGCAAATGGTTTGAAGCCAAATTTTGATTTTAATGGTGGGGAATTGGATAAATATTGGGCCAAAATAATTTATAGAGTGAATTTATTAAAGAGCACACTCAAATTGAGGATGAAACATAGTGTTTTAGGTTAAAACCAAGGTTATTAATTAAAACAATTAAAATAAGTCACTATTAATGATTGCAATGGCACCACAATTTCCATGTGACGTTTAAACATTGTGTGATGATTTGACAAGGATGAAATGAAATATGAATGAATCCATGACTTGAAGTGATATGTGGCTACTTGTTGCTTATCCTATTTTTTCTCTTCCTTTTGGTCTAGTTGCTTCTCTTGGGACATAAAAGACTAAGGAGTTATAAATAGTTGCATTAACTTAGGTGACCACTAAGAGGATAAAATTACCACAGTAAAGTGGGGTAAATTACTCAATTTTGCACCCCAACCACAAATGGTAGAAGGTGGAGAACCTTTGTCTCCACCCCCTAAAAGAGAGAGGTAGAGGTGGGTTGCACAACAATCACCGAGAATCTCAAATGTTTGAGAGATGCTTTCTTGGTGCTATGATTGGCTCCAAATATGACCTCAAGAATTAGGACCTTCATCCTCTCTTAGTCTTCTCAATGAGGAAATAACATAGGGCCTCAAGGTCCCTTGCGCTCTTTACAAGGGTGTGCCACGAGGACCATGGGGAAGAACCTCCCTCACAATGAAAGGGATATTCCCCTAATAATCCAAGATCTCCTAAAGTTATTGCAACTCCATAACAACCTTATGCACTTAATATTAAATTTATAGCATGGAATTGATAATAGAAAACAAAGCTTAAAATATAGTCAAATTTATTTTTATGAAATCCTTGCTCTTATAATATGTTGCACCTAATCAATATTAATTAGCTATTGAAGGAAATCTCCAAATATAACATGCTTCTAAAAAATGGATCTAGGTGTATTGGACTTGCATTTGCACTGCCCCTTATAGTAGGCTATGGCTTTGGCTCCATGGCTATGGCATATAAATGGAATATGGTGAACTCCATGACATCGAGTGTAACATTAGAGAAAGTTGGATTCATCTTCTATCTGAAGTGGCCTTCATTTTTAAGGGTGACCTACATGCTATGCTAAAATCGTCCTTAGATTGGCATGAAATCCTCTTATAAGCCAAAGTTCTCTCCACATGAAGATTAAGAGCTTCCAATCTCATAGACCATTGCCACTTAATTATAAAAACAAACTTTATGCCCATACCTATGCTCATATTACATCATCATATTTTCTATCACAATCCTCTATATTAGAGGATCCAGGAGACGATGACGTAATTGTCCTCACCGCAATCTCATAAAATTATTAACCTAATAATTATATTTCTTTAATACCATATTTTATAGTTAATGGAAGGTATGTTAGTATATGGCATGACTAAAAGTAAATTGACATCCTAGGAGAAAATGACTAACACAAAATTAATTTAAGTCGTTAGGGTCATTTCCAACCGTGCAAAACAAATTTCGACAAAACAAATTGTCATGCCAACAAACAGTCTTAATTTTTGTCTTGATACATGTGTATCTAAATTTTTGTCTTCATACATGTGTATCTTTAATGTTATTTATTATAAATAAATAGGTTGATTGGTAATGGTGATTGTTTTAATTTTAAAACATACATATTAAATTTTCTTTTACTCAACGCATTAAAGTTTAAATTTTTTTTTTTTTTTTTTTTAAATAATAGTTGATGGTGTTTGAAGGTCTTTCTTGTGCTTGCTCACCTCAGCTCTCTTTTCTAATCCCATGCACAATTTCTCTGCACGATGATTTTTTTCAATGAGCACAATAATTATAAAACACTCTTTAACGCATGCCAAAGAATTGTGAGGCATTTTTATTAGCCTTATTCGTGGATTTAATTTATCGATTGCTGCCGGTCAAAGAAACAATAATGGGTAAAAGTGCATCCTTGTGATAAAAAAAAACTATATAACCTGCCATAAATATAAATATATTCTAATGATGATAATAATAATTTCTATTAACGACTATATATATAGCAAATCCAATGTAAATTGTGTCCACCCTTAACGAGGAAGGCGGCCTTAGTGGTATATAATATAGTTGTCCTATACCAGATGTGGGAAATTAATTGCGGACTTCTAGAAGCAGAGTCCCAATCCTGTTCAAAAGAAAAAACCAAATGGAAAAAGGTGCAATATTTTATTATGAAGGCATGAGTGGGACCTATACTTGAAGACTTAAAAGCCACCGACCACTTCCCAACAGCTCCCGTCAATTCATTTTGGCAAGTGATCGAGAAATGAAATCATGCAAGTGGTGAAAGATACTCCATGACGCGTGAACTACCGACTTGATTAAGACATTTCTCACGTCACCAATTACGTAAGCTCGCCTCAAGATATCTACGGGAGGGCCCACGTGCCGCCAGGACTCAGGACGCCTCAGTGGCCAGGTTGAGAAGGGAAAATCTCGCCGACGGTTTCACGTTATTCCTATCCTTCTTAAACCGGTTTAACTTAAATCACGGCCTTTGATTGGTTTGTGCAGATTATTTCATATAATTGTGAAAATTCTAAAATATAGACAACATACAAATAGGATGCAAATTCAGCTTTAAAATATTATTGTTTTTTAAATATATTATTACAGGAGAGATTATTATCTGAAATAAAGATAAATATGATGAGCCATTCACATATTCTTAATGGCCAGTTATTTTCAATTTAAGAATGGCTAGTTATTTTTAATTTAAAATTGGGTTTTGATGTCACTGCAAACCAAAAATTCCAAAAATTCCAAAAATTTGACAAGTTATGATTCGATTCACTTTCGTATTCACCATGATATGAAATTAGCTTTCATTAATCCCATAAATGAACAATATAACCTTATGCTACGTAGATATACTTATATATATTATATAAGATATAAACAAATCTTTATATTCAAGTTGGTATGTGTTGGTCTTTAGTTGGGTTATGAGAGTCTTTGTTTTTAATTGATGTTTTGTTTTTATATATCCTTTGGTGATGGTTGTATGTAGGGTTAAATTCAACAAGATAATGTTGTCTCTTTATTTGAATTATCTTACATTGGGATTCTAAGGCAACTACTCTTGTCAGAACTTGATAATCATCCATGGTCATTTCTTTTTCTTCCACATTGGCCAACTTGGATGTAATAGTTAGTTTGTGCAAAGGAGTGTATTTGAAATCCCTCTTCTTTGTGGAGGAGAATGTTGACATTTTTCTTTATCATTCATTATGCATCATAACAAATGTTTTGTTTGAAAATTATTGATTAGGTTTTTGAAATATTTCCCTTACAAAGAGATATAGGTATTCATCATGACATAAGAATCAAATTAAGTAGAGGACAGACATGCAACATTTTCAACAATGACAAACTATTGGCAAGATAGTTCAATTGACTTTGTTTGGTCTACACCCATTGAAAGAAGACTAAGAAAGATTTTGACCTTTATAAGTTGCAAGATGCCAAGGTGACTAAATTGAGGTTTGTAATGGATGATTTAGATTCCAACTTCCCAACACTTACAGAATGGAAGAACGTAACCAAATTTTAAACATTGCAATTTGTGGAAGGCAAAACATTAGTAAACTTGAGATTGCATAATTAAGCAAGCATAGGTATATAGTTCTACACCTGCAAAGAGAACTTCACTTAGCCAAGCTTTAATTTTACCATTTATGGAAAGCAATAAAAGGTCTTTCGATCAAATTTTCATTAGGGAAAAATTACAAATTGATATTGAACTGAAATCAAGCAACACCAATACACAAGATAAAATAATCAAAAGCACAAAAATAACACAAGATTGCACAAGATAGATAAGCTTTTATTAATACGGGTGAAACTAAAAATGATACAATCAATGTGCCCTAATGTGGGGTTTTACAATACCTTTGTGATACAAATTTACAGTTACTAGGGTTCTCCGAAACCTTAGATCAAAATAATATTTGGTGTTTTTGCCCTTGTCTTTGATCCAAACGAGGTTGCGGGTGGGCTTGTGTATCCTAAAAGGGTCACCCTGGCTTCAATAGCTTCCAAATATATGATATTGTACTTGCAGATAGAAAAACAACAACAGAGATTAAAAGCACATGTGAGGGCACCACAGTGTAAGGCTCTCAAAAAGATAAATCAACTAAATTCTAGATGATGAATGTAATACTAAAAACAGAAGTGCAAGAACATGAAATAAATGAAAATAAATTTATCACCTTTTCAACAAAGTGATTTTTATTTTTGCTTCAATCAGTGATGGTCACGGCGATGCTTGAATGACGCCCGAGGGTCATAAGAGTGTAGATCTGCTACAAAAAATACCCAAAGGTATTCTGTGATGAAAGCAGATGCACTAGGGTATTTTGTGACTGCAGCAAATACACTAGGGTGTTCTGTGATGACATTAAATGCACCATGGCATTCCAAGGTTGAGGAAGGTGTCACAAAACCAGATCTAATTTCATGCGGGTTATGCAACAGTGGATGCAAATGATGCAAGGGCGATGATGGAGGGCAATGGTAACGACGAGATGGCTAGGGCTAATTGTTAGGGGTTTAGACCGTCTGATAATTCTTTGCGAATGTTCGTTGATAGAATTAAAAATAAAAAAAAGCAGGGACCAAGGATTAATAGTTTGATTCATCAAAATGACTCTTCTTTTATAATATTCCCTTGAAAATGTTAGGGTTTCGATGACACAAAAATGAGAACCCAAGATTAAAACATGAGGAAGGATGGATATTAAATCTGGGTAAGTGGCATGGATTAAGGCGGATGGATGGCTAAGATTAAAATGTGGCGGAGGGCTAGGATTAATTCATATATATATATATATATATATATATTTATTTATTTATTTATAAAATATAAATATGTGAAGACAAAAACGAAACACCAAATATAGATAACAGAAAATGAAAAAACAGTGATACAAGAGTATACATAGTAAAACAAATCTTATATTATTAATGTTGGTGGATCTCAATACAATCAAATGTACCCAAATAAGGATTTATATTGTTTATTCTTTTGATACAATGAATACAATATGCTAGGGTTCTCCAAAACCCTAGCCAACAATGCTTGTGGTGTCTTCAAAGCTCGTCTTTGCTCCCAAAAAAGGTGAGTGGGCTTCAAATATCCATTGATCGAACCACTCCAACTTAAACAACTACTTAATGCCTGTATATCTCCAGATCTACACACAAAAGATAACGAGGGTTTGTAATAACTGTGAGGGCTCCACTATGTGAGACCCTAAAAAATAAATAAAAACCCTAGCTATCAAATGATAAAACTACATGCAAATATGGAAATAATGAAATCAATACAATAATGGAAGATTTACCTTGTAAACTTATCGCTTTATGATTCATAGTTGTCATCGTTACAGGAAATTAGGTGTGTAGGTGTCCTGGCAACACCTGAGGGTTTTCTAGTCAACATAACTAGGATTTGAGATGCTTGTGGGTGCTCAAAACCAATAGGAAGTGCTCAAATATGCTCGAGGATGGCATAAGGTGCCTAGAGATGTTTGATGATGGAGAGGAGGTTTCTAGAGGTACTCGGTGATGGAGGGAAGTTCCCAAAGGCACTCAGTGGTGATAGGAAACGCCTAGAGGTGCTTGGGAATTGGAACTAAATCTATAGAAGCAGACCTGGTTAAGCAAAGCGGATAGTGGCAGAATGCGACAATGAGCATGAGGATGCGAAGGAGGATGAGGATGCGAAGGAGAAACTTGGACTTAGGAAAACTCAGGATAAAAAATTCTTAGATTGCTTAGGGTGCTTAGGACTTAAAAAAATTAGGGGTTGAGCCATCAAAATGACTCCTATTTATAATCTTCCCTAGGGCACATTAGGGTTTCAAAGACATAATTTGTGCGATCAAGATTAAAACATGATGAAGGGTGGAGATTAAATTTGGGCATGTGGCATGGATCAAGGTGGATGAATGGTTGGGATTAAAACAAGATGGAAGACTAGGATTAATTCACACATATATACATGTATTTATTAAATATAATATAAAAATATTTATATTAAACAAATATATATAAACATATGTAAATAATGGGTAAAAATTGTGGGAAGACCTGGATGGATGACAAGTGGTTAGATTTGGGTGTCTACAGATGTCCCTTTTAATACCGTGTTGCGTGAAACACAATGTGGTGCAAAAATACGAGATACCTATTTTTGCTTGATGGTGAAGCAACTTTGTTGAGATGTGGACATGAGCTAAAAGAATTTTGATTGTGTATCTTATCCCCTCAAGTGGTGGATGATTTTACGGATGAATCTCATGAGCCAATTGAAAAATGAGTGCAAATGATTGTATGGATGAATGGTGTAATTGTGGATGATATGAATGATGTAAAATGATTTTGTTTTTGCCCCAATGGTTGAAAGGGGGTTTTTTCCAAGTGTATATTCCATGATCATGTAAGATGTATCCCCTTGTGGGAAAATCAGAATCAAATGTGGTTACCCCAAGTTTGGGATGATTCCATGCTATTGAAGAATGTGCATGTCATCGTCATTGATATGCAAGTATGAAGATGCAAGAAAAGAAAGAGTCAACTTTGGAGGGCCTTCTAGTGACTATTGGATAATCCCCATAAGTGGAACCAATCACCCTATATAGTGCCTATCTCTATGATGACTAGAAAAAAGGAATGATGAATTGTGATTTTTGTCTGCGTTTCAAGCCCCACGAACTAGGCCATCAATGATAGTTATTGAGAAAATTGGTCATGGCATAGTTTCACATAAAATTTGAAGTACCAAAAATGATTTTTGTTTTTGAGAAATGAGATATTGGATGATGAAAATTACCAGGTGTCCTTATGGTGATTTATTCATCTTATCGAATTGCATGGATGCAAATCGTTGCAATCGTCAAGGGGATAGAATAGACCACTAGATACGAGGTTCACTTGAAATTGTAGGTGAACTTGGAAAACGTACAAATATTATGATTGAGAATGGATGGTGAGATTGATGATTATGGTCATTTTGTAAAAATCTGGACCGTTTTTGAAGCATTTTGGAGATTGATAAGCAATTTTATGTCTTTTTGGTTGCAAACAAAAATTATGCATCCAAATCAGTTGGAACCTTCACAAAACATATTATTATGATAAAACTGATGCATGGATGCAAAGTTAGAATTATTTGGTGGAGGTAATCTACCTTTTGGGATTAATTTTGAGCTTTTATCGATTTTATCTCCAAACATTGACGAATGCTTATTGCATGCACAAACACCCACTAGATTTTGGTGCATTTCTAAACACGAGTGGACGCTTCAGTGCACCAAGAAATGCCCATGGGTATTTACATGCACCTGAAACAACTATATAAGACTTGTAGAGGGGAAACCAAGCCCATTTGCGCATTCACAAATTTTGGAAGTTGTGTCTGAGGGAGGAGTGAAGTGAGTGGAATGAAGTGAGCTATAGAAGCTATGGTGGTGGAGGGAGCAGATGCAGGTGCAGGTGCTAGAGTTGAAGCTAGAGTGCGGTATGCCAAGGTAAGGCCTTTTGACTCTCTTTTGTTTTTGTGCAATTTTTTTTTTTAAATGTACATGTATTAACATTAATGCTTTTGTGTTGTGTTGCAGCTGACAATTTTTGAGGCTCATCATCGGTTTTTGCCTCTCATCCTGGGGGTGAAGAATGCATTGAGGGAGGAGGAGTGGGAGTGGTTGGAGGTAGTGGTGTTGGCGATGGCAGCCCAGATAGATGTGATGAATGCTGATGATGGGTACCTCTCAACCTTGGTAGAGAGGTAGGATATGGATAGGGGGACCTTTCATCTCCCTACCAGAGATATGACTGTGATACTTGAGTATGTATATCGCATCCTCAAATTACCGATGAAGGGCTTGTGTGTTGAGGTTGAACATGATAAGAAGACTGAGATAAGCTGCATATTTGGGGATGGATGGGAGGTTGTGGAGGTGATGGGTGGAGGGATTACTTACTTGTACATATATGTGAACAAGAAGTTGGATGCCCTTCCCACTTTGGTGATGTTCACATTGGCCAACATAGTGGTCCCGAATAATACTGGATGTCGGTTCCCCTAGAATCGTATCGGGTTGGTGTGCAACATGCTCGCTACACCACATGTGTATGCATGGGATTCTTCTTTATTGGTGCAGTTATACCAAGAGCTATATGAGGTGAAGAGGTGAAAGCTCTAGGGACTAGGTTATAGTGTGTTACTACAATACTGGGGTTGGGAGCACTTCAATGTGGTTCGACCTATGGGGTTGTTGTTGATGGGATGGGATAGGGAGCAGCCCTATGCAATGAGGTGGCCAGTGGCAAAGGAGGTATAGTCGAGTCATCTGACTTAGACTAGTCGGTGGTACTAGGATTTATGGGTTGGTTTGACAGTGACTTAGATGGTATAGAGGCCATGGCAAGGGGCCATGTGGATAGGTGATGGGAAGCATCTACGGTGGGTGTGGTAGGCTAGATGAGTGGTTGCAAGGTGCATGAAGGAGGTGGAGCTGATCCAGGTCTCACGAGTGTTGTGGTAGTTTGGATTGAGGTAGGGGGTTCCTGAGGATCCAATGCTTTACAGGCGGTACCGAGATGAGACAGGGCTACCGTGTGTTGAGGCATAGAGTGATATATCTAATTATTTGAGGATCGATTGATGGAGCATGATATTGGGCTTCCAAAAATGCCCTCCTCATCCATATCTAGGTCTTCTAGGCCTAGTGATTCTAGGCATAGGTCTAGGGCTCCTTCAGGGTCATAGGGGTCCTCTCATAGGCATTAGCTAGTGCTTAGATGCACTTTTTGTATATGAGCCTTGGTTCTTCATTGTATGTAGCATTTCTAGGCACTCATTGTACATGCGTATATATATATATATATATATATATATATATATATATATATATATATATATATATATATATATATATATATACACATGTATTTTACTTTTTTGTTATGCTTTTGTGTGAATGCATATGTATATGGATGATTAATGCAAGTTATGGGATGCAAATGTTCTAATGATCATTCATAGTTTAGAATTTGCTTGGCCATGTTTTAGCATTGTTGTTTAATTAGGGGCACCAAACTTGGTGGTATATGGGGTGAAAGACTCATGAATTGACATGGATGTTGACATGGAAGAATATATGGATGTTGATATGGAAGAAGATATGGATGTTGATATAGAAAACTAATTGTTTTGTAGAGACTCAGACATACTAGTGGCATCAAACAAACTCACTAAAACTGCCTAATTCCTCTAGGACCAAATTTTTATGCAATGAATTCATTTACGGAATCATGAGCATGGTAATGACACAAGGCAATAAAGAACCAATGTGTGTGCAAGTGAGTTCATTAACTCATCTTGAGTAAATTGAGTGTAACCTGTTATGGATGAGACCAAGAAGCTATATTGTCCTTATGTGCGGTCAGAGGTCTCTTTAAAATAGATGTGTCACCACGCATAAGCATACTCCACTGATAGTCAAGCGTCTATGGTTCTGATGGAGGCTAACTCCATAGTCCAAGGATTTGATCACTTAAGTTTTGGGGATGACTACCTAATCATTTTACTGGAAATATAGTACGATCCTTATAACTCAATGATTAGTGGTGTGTGATGTAAAATATTTAGATTTTTTAATGGATTTTTTCCCTACTCTTTTATTTTTTCATTTGTGATAGTGGTGAAAACAACTATGTTGCATGACGGTATAGACGAGGATTATCCTTTTCACTTCGAGGTTCAACCCAAGTATAGTGTTATCCCTCTTTGACACTATGTTTTTAAAATGTGAAATTGCGTTTAGTTCAAGAATTTTTTGGAGTCAATTTCTAGAACTCAATATTTTCTTAATGAAAATGTGTAATGGTCCTAAAAAGATCTCGATATGTATTTGTGGTTTGTTTAAAAAACTAGGAGTGACTGAGTGATCAAAAATTCCTAGGAATTATGGATGTATGGAGGCAAATGACAATTTGAATTGGTGGAATAGTGTGGATGATGTTGTGAAGGTGCCCCTGATTAAGGCAATATGACTGTATTAGACCAATTAAAACCTTGAACTGAATAAATGATCCCTAATATGAAATGTGGATGTGGATGCAATTTGTGAAATTGAGTGTATGAATGAAATATGTGAATGCAATTGTGTTTGAATGAAATGTGTGTAAATGAAATGCAATGTTTTTGTGTATTAGCCATGTCTATATATATATATATATATATATATATATATATCATTAAGCATAGAATGCTATCAAGTGTATAACATTAAGTGGTTTGGGTTCTTCCTCTCCCTCTAGAATGGCAAGCCTATAAGTACCTTTACCCACTTTTTGAATGATAATGTATGAACCTAACCAATTAACCGTGAATTTATCATAAAGATGTGATAATGCATTGGTGTTTTGTTGATTCTCTTTAAGGACAAGATATCCTTATTGGAATAAACGTAGATGAAATTTGGCATTGTAAGAACGCTTTAGGTGATGTTGATAAACTCGTAAATGCTCTAAAGCATTGACTCATATCTCATCAAGAAGTGTGAGTTGGTCAAAACATGCTTGTCGAGCAATATTGTCATCTATGAATTCCTGTAAAGAAATTTGCAAGGAGAGGATCTCAAGCTCAAGAGGCATGATTGCTTTTGCTCCATAGACCAATGAAAATGGTGTTTCCCCAATAGGCATGCAGATGCTTGTTTGATAATCCCATAATGCCAAGGGAATTTTAGTATGCCAATCTCTATGATTTTTGTTAACCAATTTCTTGATAATAGCAATTAAGTTATTCTTAATAGCCTCAGCTTGTCCATTTTCCTATGGTTAATAAGGATTCAAGAAACTGTGTTGGATATTATATTTATTGCAAAGTGCTTGAACATCCTTGTTCTTGAAAGACTTGCCATTGTTAGAGATGATTTTTGATGGGATACCAAAACAAAAAATGATATGATGAAGTAAAAACTTTATAATTCTTGGTCCTCTCGTACTGGTTAAAGGAATTACCTCTACCCACTTTATGAAGTATTTAGTGGTTGTGATGATGAATCTATGTTATCCTGAGGAAGGAGGCGAGATTTTTCCAATTAAATCAAGACCCCATTGTGAAAAGGGCCAAAGGCTTTGAATATGCTATAATGCCTGTGATGGTACATGAGTTAAATTAGCTTGTTCCTGATATTGCTTACAACGGTAGACATAAGTTCAACAGTCTCGTTCCATGGTGGGCCAATAATAACCCATACATAGAATACACTTTGCAATGGCCATACCACTAAAATTACCACCACAAGTACCATCATGAGCTTCAGCTATGGCTCTTTGTGCCTCAATAGCCTCAAGACATTGAAGGAGGATTATACAACACATCCCCCAAGAGAACAAAATGAACTACTTTTTTCTTGAAAGTGCATTTAGAAATTCGAGACATGTCATATGGGAGTGTTCCAAAATTGAGAAAAGCTACTATCTTGCTTGACCAAGGCTCATATGGATCCAATTGGATAAAGAAAATATCCTTTTCATCCTTAGATTTAGCACAAACAATTGCAAATTTAGAGATTGTTGAGATAATGAGGGGTTGTACCTCTCCTAAGGAGTCTTTTGGAATCAATTATCCAAGAGAGGCCATCACATCTACAAATATATTAGTCGAACATGGTAAATGATCAATTTCATATCATTTTATTGTAGAGAGAAATTCATTACTACTTTATGATAAAGTTTAATGGTAGATTCTTTGTATTGGTTTTCTTTGCTAATTTGCTTGACAATAAGTTGAGAATCATAAAATATCCTAATACGCTTAATGCTCATATATATAGTTGATTTAATGCCTAAGATTAAGGCTTTGTATTATGTAATATTGTTTTTGCATTGGAAGTCAAGTTTGAATGATAAGGGGATAGGCACCCCCTAGGGTGTATGAAACACAACTCTAGCACATTGACCTTTCTCACACTTAGAATCATCAAAGAATAGTATGCTATCGATGTCTTTCTCTGAATTGACATCTTCTTGTTCAGTGACAATGAATACTGAATCATATGGGAGCTCAATAATCAAGGGATGATCATTAGGTAGTGGAGCTTCCGCAAGTTGACCAATTATGACCTAAAATTTAATGGATTTTTGGCTAATGAACTAAAGGTCAAATTTGGTAAGAAGCATTATCCATTTAACGCTGCGGGTATTATTGTAAATGTGAGACATCATATAACATAGAGGGTTTTCTCTAGCTATGACATACATTGTGTGACTAAGCATGTAATGTCTGAGTTTCTTAGTGGCAAAAACCATTGCTAATCATAATTTTTCTACATAAGCATATCTGGTTTCATAGCTTACCAATGTTTGACTAATATAATAGACAACTTGCTCTTGATTTTCTTCATTATTTTGTGCAAGCATTATCCCTAATGCAAAGTCCATTACTAAAACATAAATATAGAAGGGAACCCATTGAAAAGGAGGAACTAAGACTGGTGGAGAAGCCAGGTATTGCTTAATGTCATCAAAGGCTTTTTGGCACTCATCTATCCAAAAAAATGGCACCACCTTTTATAGAAGGTGATTGAATGATCTGCATTTGTCAAAAAGTTACGTAATGAAATGACGAATCAATTGGATCTTTCATTGTAAACTATGCAATTCCTTTAAATTTGTTGGAGGATGCATCTCCATGATATCCTTGACCTTGTTTAGATCCACGTCAATGCCTCTTTTGGAGATAATGAACCCTAGGAGTTTGCCCGAGGTAACACCAAAGACACATTTTTTGGGGTTCAATGTTACATTATTCTCTAGAAGTTGATCATTTTTTTTTCCAATACAACAATGTGCTCTTGTTGAGTTTTAGATTTTGCCAAAAGATCATCCACATAATCTTCGATAATATTATGCATATAGTCATGGAAAATGTATTTCATGGCATGTTGATAAGTGGCACCTACATTGTTGATGCCAAAGGGCATCACCTTGTAACAAAAATTTCCCCAAGGTGTAGTGAATATTTTTCTATGTTGGTCATCAGGATTTATTCGAATTTGGTTGTATCCTAAAAATTCATCCATGAGAGAAAGCATTTCTTGGCTAGTGCAAGTGTCGACAATAGTATCAATGTTTGGAAAAGGAAAGTTATCCTTAGGACACACTTTGTTAAGATCTCAAAAATTAGTGCACACGCATATCTTCCTGTTAGGCTTACAAATGGGTACCATGTTTGAGAGCCAGGATAGTCAATTGGTACAATGAAGCCTACATCTAGTAGTTTTTGAAGCTCTTCTTTGATCAAGAGGGCAATGGTAGGATGCATCCTCCCAAGTTTTTGTTTGACTGGATTAGAATAAGGGTGCAAGGTGAGATTGTGGATAGCCAAGTTAGGATAAAGACCAGGTATGTCCTTGTAGGACCTTCCAAAAATACCTTTCTTCCTCTTGAGAAGAGAAATTAATTGCCCTTGTTCATCGGTGGATAAAATTTTACCAAGTTTGACAATTTGGGGATTGTCTTTGTTTGAACTAAGGTCCACATCGATGGTATATTCAATTTACATGTGAGAACCTTCCTCAAGTTTATGGGGTGTTGGGATCAGATGAATGTCATCTATGATGTCATCAAACTATTTTGACTTATCCTCATCTGCGTCTGCCTAGAAAACCTCAAGATTCGAAGGTGAAGGTAAAAGTGAAGGTGGAGGGGATGGAGGAATGTAGCTGGCTAAAGCCCTTAACAATTCCTCGATAGGATAAATTCAAAAAAATATGGCAAGGAAATTTTATCCATATCAATAAGGCTCATGTCAATTGGAATTGGCTTTGCCAAATTGTATGGATTATGGAGTGGGGTGAATAAGTTAGCAGGATTCATGTTGACTTAAGGGAAAATGGAGGAGGTGAAATGGATGGGATGGATAGAGCCAAAGAACCAATGATAGGAACTTGGTAAACCTGTACAGTAGCAAGAAACACAAATAAATGCACTTGACTAAATGCTATGTACATGAAATGCATAAAAATAAAATGCTTTTGTTTATTTTATGTTTTTCTCTCTTTTTTTGCATTATATACATATGTTACAATTTTGGCTGATGAGTTGGATTAATGAGAT
>JAQPPZ010000320.1:0-54785 GCA_028583015.1 Wollemia nobilis
GGAGCTTTGTAACCATTTACTACTGCACCCCAGATGTCAAAACCCAACGCACAAAGATATGTCTGCATTCTTATTTTCTAGAAAGCATAGTTAGTTCCATCAAACAATGGTGCTTTGTTTGAGGAGAAACCTTCACCACTTGCCATTGCGTCACTTCCAAGATCACCCTAGCTGATTGAGCCTATTCAAGAACTTGGCTCTGATACCAATTGTTGTAATCACAGTGACACTAAGAGGGGGGTGAATCAGTGTGATCTTTAAAATTTATAATATATATAGTTTTAAATCCAGCAGCTATTTAAAACTGATAAAAGAAATATTAAATGCAGTAAGAAAGCATGACACACAACACATTAATTTAACGAGGTTCACCAATGTGGCTACTCCTCAAAATGACTGCTTGGACTACCATCCAAATCCAGCCAATGCAAAGCTACAACTTTATAATATCTTTTACCAGCACCAATTGGAAGTAGCACCAACCCCTTAGCTTTATCTGTTTCAAACAGAATGGAGCACCAACTCCTAATTTACCAGCACCTACTAGAAAGAGGCACCAACCCCTTATGCCAAGCTACAACTTGGAAGTTAATAATGATAATGAAAATTATAGAATAAAACTTTCACACTATTTCTCACAGTCTGCTGTTTCTTTGCATTCTACTACTTCTGTGCAAAATGCTTCGCACTATCTGACCTCTTTCGTGAACTTCTTCGCACTCTCTGCTACAATCAGATGATCGATCACTTCTACTATCTGTGTGCTATCACTTCGCACTTAGAACTCAACCTCTGCACATCGTGCTCCTCATTCGCACAAGTTCAAGATGACTCGCTCTCTGCTCGACACAAACTTCACTTGCGCAAACACTCTACTCGCATTCGCACATTATCTTCACATTGCATCTTTCAAAATTGAAGTAGCCCTCCTTTTTATAGAAGAAATTTCAAGAACAAACCCTAAAGAACGTCAACTAAGAAACCCTAGAAATGATCGACTGTAAAACCCTAAAATTTGTCAGTTGTAACCCTAAGAATTTCGGCTACAAAACCCTAGAAATTGTCAGCTGCAAAACCCTAAAATCTATCGGCCCAGATTCAACTTTGTCGACATAAACTACTACTGCCACTACTATCACCTTCCTATAACTATTGCTACGAAATAAAAACCTGTCACGATATCACGACACTTTTTGTAGCCTTACGCATTCTTGTCCTTGCTGTCATGAAATCGTGACCCTTTTGGCCTTTGATAGCTTTGCCACCGTTCTTGTCGTGAAATCGTGACACTTCGAACTTTCGCTGATGTCATCCTCATTCTTGTCACAAAATCGTGACGCTTTTAGCTTCCATACATTTCTCACTTCAAGCACTAGCGAAATCGCTACAACTTTGTGCCTTGTGCTTCCAACTTTGCTTCGACCTGTGAAACTTTGACTTCTAGAAAAATCGCTACACTTTTGTGCCTTGCACTTTTGACTTGTAGCATAATCGCTACACCTTTGTGTTCTACACTTTTGACTTGTAGCGAAATCGCTACACCTTTGTGTTGTGCACTTTTGACTCGTAGCAAAATCGCTACACCTTTGTGTTGTGCACTTTTGACTCGTAGCAAAATCGCTACACTTTTGTGTTCTGTACTTGTGACTTGTAGCGAAATCGCTACACATTTGTGTCTTGTAGTTTCGACTTGTAGCGAAAATGCTACAACTTTTCACTTAACACTTTCTCCCTGCTTCGGCCAGCGAAATTTCAACATGTAGCGAAATCGCTACAACTTTGCCACTTAACACTTTCTCCTTGCTTCGGCCAGCGAAATTTCAACATGTACCGAAATCACTACAACTTTTCCACTTAACGCTTTCTCCTTGCTTCGGCCAGCAAAAATCCAACATGTAGCGAAATCGCTACAGTTTCTTGACTTAGCTTCTTGGCCTCCAACATGTCGCAAAATCACGACAGTTTGCCTTGCGCCTTCTCTCTCCTCATTTTTGTCATGAAATCATGACATTTTTGGCTATGCCTTCTCTCTCCTCATTTTTGTCTTGAAATCGTGACATTTTCGGTTGTGCCTTCTCTCTCCTCCGACCTGTCATGAAATCGCGACAGAAAACATGTCGCGATATCACGACAGTTTTCTAACTTGTCTTTTTCTTCAAATTTTAGAAACTGGGTCACTTCTATTTTCCAAGAATTGCACTTTACATAATCTGACTATCCTTTGAACTTATGTCTTCTGCATCTGAATGACTCTTGAACTGTCTGTCCACTGCATCATTAGATCTAACTGCCTGTGTTGACAACAATGACAAACTTTTTGCAACACCTTGCTCAACATAAATGACATGCCCTTCAAGTGGGTTCTAATCAACATAAGCTCATAAATTAAAATTATTACAACAAAATATATAGGGCACCTAAAAATCCCTAGGTCAAACATTATCTCAACCTCCTATACATTGAGAGCTTTCAATGATGTGTTGTGCTCCATAGTGGGTATATTTGTTCTGCCTATAAAGGTAGGGCATAAGACCATCCTCATGATGTGTCATGTATTGGATGGGGAAATGTAGTACAACATCCTCCTAGGGCATCCTTGGATAAGGGACATGTAGTGTGTTCCCTCAATATTTCACCAATGTATCAAGTATATGCACGAGGGACAAGTACATGTGGTTCATTGGATGAAGATCCATTTAAATACATGCATTAGGTTGAATTTCTAGGGGATTTTGTCCTTCCATCAATGCATCTGTACATAAGGCCTTCATCCCCTACCACTCAGCCAAAGAGGAAGTCTAAATCAATGCGAGGTGACCCATCCATATCGACACCACCTCCTACATCTAGAGCTACTGGCACTTTTTAGAAACCCAAAATGTCCAAGGAAAAGGACTCTCAAAAGCTAAAAGTACCCTTGGTGGAGGAAGGACCTAAAGAACTTCCAACTATAGCAGTTGTGGAAATTTTGAATCCCATGGAAGAGGAATATTCTCAAGACATAGCCGAGGAGGTACCTCAACCTGCCTCGCCTGCTTCATCAACAGTGTCATCTACACCGTAGGTGATAGTTCACTTAGCCAACATAGGGTTAGGTGAATATCTTGTGTAGAACGTGAATTTCATACCTATTATCAAGTTTGCATAATAAATAGGATGGCCAAGAGTCCCAAACTTGCCAATAAGGACAATGGTACCATTGGGGATTCTCCCTAAAAAAACCAACTTCATCTATGTTGGTTTGGACTATGCTCATAACGATTCTAATATTGAAGAGGATGATGATGAACCATTTACCATAAATTTTCATTACTTATCTAACCTTGAGTTTGCTCTAACATACTCTAAACGCAACCATTGGCATGGCTATGGTTTCAGTCTATATGAGCAAGGATGACAAAACCCACTGGAACCATGATATCAATTACCTACTGATCAATCCAGCCTAGGATATCACATCCAAATCCATGATGATTCATTGGAAGTAGCCCTAGATAGGCTGAGCTTGGGGATCAAGGAAGACATCAAATTGAATCCTTATAAACCCTAAATTAGAAGCTACTTAAATGATAGATGGGTGGCTATGATCAATATCAGACCACCCAATGAGTATAACCCTAATTTCTCTCTCGAAGCAAGCCCATAAGAAATCATCCTATGGGATGATGAACCAAACCATGGTTATGATCTAGAATAGAACGAGTATATCATAAGTGAGTATAAGGATGAAGTTGGATTGGCCTATCATGGGCCCTGGTATGTACAATACCTTGCTTGGGTAGGTAACATAGAAGGTGGATACATCACAGATGAGAGTGACTATGAGTCAGAGGACTCTACTAAGATGGCCTACCTTAGGCCTAGACATGCACACCACATCATAGGGCCAGTTGTAAATAGGTAATAGATTCTTCATGGATGCCAACAACTATAAATATGAGACTAAAATGGCCTATCATGAACCTCAACATTCAGGTCACTGCCCAATTCCAGTGGCCATGAATAAGGGATTCTTCATAGATGATAGTAACTATGAAGATGAGACCGAGATGGCTTATCTTGGGCCTCGTCACTTACGTGAAGTCAATTGGCTTGTTGACATAGATGAGTTATACTGCAAAGTGTATCGTGGTCCTCGCATTAGGGGAAGACCACCTAATCTAGATACGATCTACTGTATAGTTAAACCCGATCCACCTAAATTCAGAGAGCTACTTCAGCATAATAACCCCATCATCTCGTCCATCCATAAACTAGATCCTGAGATACCCATACCCCTAGAGCCTCATATTGGGTATGGAAGGAAAATTATTAATGCAAAGTTTCACCCACGTGGTCCTAGAGATTTCATCCCATCCATCAACATGATTTCCATTGATTTGACTACTCCAATCCATAACATAGTCAATCCTTCAAAACCATTGTGTCTTAACTTAGATGCTATTGATTGGGATCATTTTGATTCATCCCTAGAGCCTAAATATTTCTTCCCTAATGAAGATATGCTACAACCATTCCATTTTGTACTAGATTGCATGCATGATGTCTATCACACTAGTCTCAACCTTGATTTAGTTGGACCTTTAAATCTAGCATATGACATCCACTTAATCCCCACTCCTAACTAGCTTGAGGAGGCGTTACATATGGCAATAGAGAAGACTTTAAAAATGGACATCAGTGATGATCCTTCTAATCCAAATAAATTCAAGTTCATAGAAAGCTTATCTCTAGAAGAGCAGACCATCATTATTCCTCTATTGAAATATAGACCTAGTATCTTTGCTTGGACCTAAAAATATATGATGAGACTAGATCCAAAATTGGTTGTCCACAACCTTTCACTAGACCCTACAAAGAATTTGGTCAAGAAAAATCTCAGAAAGATGCATCCAACCATCACCTTGATGGTAAAGAATGAGTTGCAAAAACTATTGGATGTAGTCTTTATTGTTCCCATCGACTATCTAGAATGGGTATCAAACATGGTGCCCATAGGAAAACCTAATGGAAGAATCCATATTTGCATGGATTTCAGGGATCTCAATAAGGCAACACCAAAGGATTCATTCTTGTTGCCCAACATAGATGCTCTTGTAGATGCAACTACAGGTCATGAGATGCTCTCCCTCATGGATGGTTTTTTTGGTTACAATCAGATTCATATTAAACTCGAAGACCAACACAAAACCATGTTCACCACTCCATGGGGGATATTTTGCTACAAAGTAATGCCATTTGGTATTAAAAATGCTGGTGCCACATATTAGTGGGCTATGACATACATTTTCCATGACTACATGCACAAGATCTTAGAAGAATATATCAATGACTTACTGGCCAAGTCATTGCTGCATGAAGAGCATGCCAAGATCCTAAAAAATGTCTTTCACCACCTGATAGAGCACAATGTTAAGTTGAATCCCAAGAAATGCATCTTTGGCATAACTTTTGGAAAACTCTTGGGATTCATCGTTTCTAAACGAGGCATCAAAGTAGACCCAACAAAGGTAAAGGCTATCCTAGAAATGGCCCCGCCCACTAACATCAAAGAGTTGAGAAGCTTACAGGGAAAATTAGCATCCATAAAGTGATTCATCGTACAACTATAAAACAAATGTTGACCCATGAATTGAATTCTACACAAGGGGGTCCTATTCCATTGGGATGAAGAATGTCAACAAGCCTTTGCTAAAATCAAGAAGTACCTGGTAATGCTACCAATATTAGCTCCACCAAGGCTAGACGTGACATTCTTGCTATATATATTTTCTACTGATTTTTCTTTGGGAACCATGTTGTATTAAAAGAATGTGCAAGATAAATAATAAGCCACACCTTTGTGAGCTACGATATAGGATACACATACGTAGAAAAGTTGTGCTTAGTGGTGGTCTTTACGACCAAAAAATTATGCCACTACATGTTGAGCCATACAATGTATGTGATATCAAAACAAAATCCTTTGTAGTATATGATGAGCAAGACATATCATAATACACATACTACAAAGTGGATCATGCTATTGATAGAATTCGACTTGGAATTCATAAGCCAAAAGTCCATCAAGGGACAAGTCATAGTTGATCAACTGGTAGAGGTGCCTCTTTAGAATAGTAGACCTCTCACCATAGAACTTCCTGATGATGCAGTCTTTGCATTATCAAAAGCACCCAAACCTAAAGAACCTAAAAATAAAGCTGACATGACTTTGTTCTTTGATGGTTCAAAGTGTGAGCAAGAGGGTGGTGCAGGGATTGTGTTTTTCATGCCACAAGGTTCTCCAATGCCCTTGTCATTTGACCTAGACTTCCCTTACACGAATAACAATACCAAATACGAGGCCCTAATCTTGGGTCTCCAAATAACCATCTCTATGAATATAAAAAGGCTAAATATCTTCGGTGACTCCCTTCTCATAGTCAACCAAGTTAAGGGACTATTTCAATGTAGGGATCCAATCTTGAAAGCTTACAAAGAGCTTGTTGACACTTATCTAGCCCAACTAGAATGGTACGACATCGAGGCAATCCCTCACACATAAAACAAATTTGCAAACACTATGGCATCTTTGGGATCCTTGATCCCTTATAATCCATCTGTTGATTTCACTACCATTCATGTGAAAATGCTCTCATAATCAATGATGTAGTGTGAGGCTTTTGACAACAAAGAATCACTCAACATGATTCATATAGAACCATATCATGAGTGGTTCTATAAAGCCAAAGACTTTCTAAAGAAGGCACCTTGGGGGTCCTTGATCTCGTAGGGTCCTATGGGGAATGGTACCATCATTCACCACAAGGTTATTTCTCAATCTGCATTTATGCACATCAAATCGTAGGAGAAACAAGTTGTCTTATCTATTGAGGTTGTAGCTTATCAGGATTGGCTATCCCAATTACAATATTTTCTAAAACTTGGAATCATCCCACATGGACTATCGCATGCTAAAAAATGAGCATTCAAACAAAAAGTGATAAGATATGTCTTGCTAGGAGGTATATTGTATCGTTGAAGCTACGATGGAGTCCTCCTTCATTGCCTAGAGCTCCAAGAATCAGCTTGGGCAATTTTGCAAGATCATGATGGTACATGCGGTGGCTACTTTAGTGGCATGGCCATCATCAAGCGCATCCTTTGAATGGGCTATTATTGGCCCACCATGGAGAAGGATTGTTGTGAGTATGTCATAAAATGCATTAAATGTCAACATCATGCAAATATTACGCACTTGCCATCATAGGCCTTACAACCCATTCAGATGGCTTGGCCATTTTCTTAGTGGGGTTTCAATCTAATTGGAAATATTTCTCCCCCGTATTCAGGTTGACACACATTTATCTTAATGGCCACTGAGTACTTCACCAAGTGGGTGGAAGTGGTCCCCTTAACATCGATTATTGGACCATAAATTATGGAGTTCATACTTCACAATATCATCTATCGCTTTGGGGTCCCCTTTAAGATAATCTTGGATAATGGTCTGATCATTCAAGAACAAAAATATGCGGGCTTTAACATCCAAATATAACATTTAGCATAGTTTTGTGACACCATATTATCTATAGGCAAATGGGCAAGCAGAGGCCTCAAACAAGATAATAGTAGCCATCTTAAAGAAGATGATGAAAGAAAATCATAAGGATTGGCATCTGCAATTACCTCTTGCATTATGGGCTTATAGGACTAGCATGTGGATTCCCACTAGGGCAACACTATTTTTGCTTGTATATGGCACTGAGGCCATTATACCCTTAGAATTGGAAATTCAGAAATTGCACATCGCATTGAAATAGTTCATCAATGATGATACTACATGACAAGCTCGACTTGATCAGTTGACCCTTCTTGATGAACATCACATCAATACTCTTGAGCATCTCCATGTTTACCAAGATCATTTAACATGATCTTATAACAATAAATTCCACCTGAGAGACTTTAAGGTTGGGGATCTTGTGCTTAAAGAGAACCAACAGAACTCAAACCTATTACCGCATCTGTGAGACAAATTTACGGCCAATTGGATAGGTCCCTATATCATCTCTGAGAAGATTGGACCTAGGACATATCACCTAACATCATTAGAAGGTTTTGAGGATCCAGAGCCTCTCAATATTATTCATCTAAAGGCATTTTATACATAAGCACAAAAAAACACAAAAACATTCAAATAAATGTCAAAAATATCATAAACATTCAAAAATTTCAAAATTACAAAAACAATAGAAAACTTCAAAATCAAAAGGCTCCAAAGGCATCTTAAAGCCCTTTGGTCAAATCATAAAATGCTCCAAAGGTATCTTAAAGCCCTTTGGTCACTTCAAAAATGCTCCAAAGGCATCTCAAAGCCCTTTGGTCAAATCACAAAAGGCTCCAAAGGCGTCTTAAAGCCCTTTAGTCAAAGCACAAAAGGCTCCAAATGCATCTTAAAGCCCTTTGGTCAAAGCACAAAAGGCTCCAAAGGCATCTTAAATTCCTTTGGTCACATCAAAAAATGCCCCAAAGGCATCTTAAAGCCCTTTGGTCAAATCAAAAAAGGATCCAAAGGCATCTTAAAGCCCTTTGGTCAAAGCACAAAAGGCTCCAAAGGCATCTTAAAGCCCTTTGGTCACAGCACAAAAGGCCCCAAAGGCATTTTAAAGCCCTTTGGTCACATCACAAAAAGCCCCAAAGGCATCTTAAAGCCCTTTGGTCAAATCACAAAAGGCCCCAAAGGCACCTTAAGCCCTTTGGTCAAAAACAAAACACAAAAGCACAAAAATAGTTTAAAGTCAAAAAGTTCAAAAAACATTCAGAATAATCAAAACTCAAAAACAATTGAAAACATTAAAAATACAAAAACATTTGCATTTGGCATTTGCATCCATTAGTTGCATTGCATTAGGCATGTTGCATCCATTGCATTTGCATTAGATAGATTTGTGTTTGCAATCTTACAAACGACACCACGTTTGTACCTCAATCATGCATCTTCAAAATCCATCATCATCCATAACCCATGTGAGTAACTATGTTTTTCAACATGACCCCTCCTATTGCTATAAGGGATATACTAGGGATTTCAGGTCACTCAGCCATACCTAGTGATTTTCTCAAATTTTGTAGAAAGTTATATTTTCTTTTGATATATGAGGTTTGGTTTTGATAGCACCTAGTATATTTTAGAATCCCATCACTAATAAAAAACACTAAAATCCTAGTTGGAACAAGGGAAATATGAATGCTATAAAGTGGTACTAGGCATCCTAAGCAAAAGGTTTTTACTTGCTCACCTTACGATGTGCATGGTCTAGGATTTTTATCATTGGAAAAAGGACAAGCTCCCCCATACCCAAATAAATCCCTTGCTTTCATCAAAACAAGCAAAAATAAAATTCAAAAGCAAAATAAACAGTGATTATCATCACTACAAAAATCCCTTGTTCAAAAGAAAACAAAATTCAAAATAAACAATGATTCTCATCACTGAGCATGAGCAAGTATCCCAAATAAATGTGAAGAAAAGAAGGGGGTGAAGAGCTTGAATCCCTGGAATGGTCAATCTCCACAAACCGTTGAGTGATCCCTAATACAACAATGGGCTGCATGAATCCCACCTAGAATTAGGGTAGTTCTAAGCAAATTGCAAAAAGAGCTAGCTTTAGGTGTCCTGTATTGCCTAGTGGTCTAATCCGACTAAGTCCAACTTAGGATCATGATGGGCATTTGAGGATCCCCAATACAACAATGGGCTACATGAATCCTTCCTGGCATTGGGGTAGGCTTATGTCTTATCTAATTTATTCATTTGCACACATAGAGATAATGAATATCTAAGTCTTCATAACAAGAACTTTATCTTTCAGGAGTCCTATATGGTTAGTATACAGTTTTTGATGAAGTAACTAGGGTGTCTGAGTCTCATGGAAAACCTCAAAAAGCCCCTTATAGCAAAAAATCACATCATAAATCAAATAATCAACTTTCTTTATGACGTTTGTTTCATTAAAGGGTTTTCATGAATAGGACAAATATTGGATAAATATCAACAATGTATTTAGATGACCACTGACTATTTTATACAGTTCTTTTAATTTACAAAATCTTATAAATAAAGCATATACATATCACATCATCTCATCTCACATTTGAATGCTTAAATAATTAATTATTTATATTCATTATTGTGTTACATTCCATGGTGTCATCCATTAGAGTGTTAAAACCATATCACATGTATTCCTTATGTTTTAAGTGATTAAAGCATACATATTCATTTGCATTAGATTATCCTCATATAATTAATGAATCACATTTTACATACATCATCTATCATATCATAGCACATATATTAAATGCATAAATAATTAAAACAAATTAAACATGCATTTAACATCCATCAGTACATCCATATAAGCATGCATAATAGCATGTCCACGTATCTAGATCATAGCATCTAAGCATACATCTATCATCTAGCTAATGCATATCAATCACATCATATAGCATTGCATCCATGTGCATCTCATAAACATCATAATAAAACCAATCACATAATACACACCATGAGTCTAAAATAGATAACATCATATATATATGAGTGTATAATGTGTCAAATAAGTACATGGAGGTACAAAAATACCCATAGGCTACAATAGTGTAGGTCCACCGACCTTACACTAAAAAATAATACCAGAGCCATCACAATATTTAGACTGGGCCTACGCCCCTACGCTCACCTCCACCCTCGGATCCATCCCTATGAGTATTACAAGAGCTAGTCCCAATGGTCTATTCTATATGGGTCCTGGTCCTCTGGATAGGCCGAATCAATGACTGTCCTAACATACTTTGCATACTTCGTTGTGATCCCCTACTGTAGTTCTGTCATAAGGTGTGGTGCCTAGCATCTGAATCTAAAAATTTAGAGATGCAATGTACCCAAAATTTCTTGAAATCTAGACATCACAATCCTCTAAGAGACCCTGTAGGTACCTGACCTCTGCACCTAAATCCAAACCTGTCAACCCCTGTACAACTGGAGCAACCAACACAACCTATAGTGCAACATACCTCTTAGAAGTGAACTGCTCTATGTTGAATTGAACCGAGTCAATTTGTGTCTGGAAGGTGGTCCTCACCTCCTTAAAGCTCTTGATCTATGTCTGGAGGGTAGCAATAGTCGAGTCCTACTACAAAATCTAAATGTGAGATGCCTGAATCTTGACCTCTACACTGTGCAACTGATCCCAAAGAGGAGAATCCTACTCCTATAGAGCTAAGTCCTCCTCTTCCTCTAAAACTACCTACTCATTTACTAATTATTGCTCCATGGCTTGGACCCACTCCTCAATCCTAAGTCACACTCGATATGCATCAATATCCTCCTCATAAACTGCCTCAGACCTATCTCGACCTAAGCTACTATCGCCCTGCCATAGCCGCATAACCCACTACTGGGTATACGCCTCAATAACACCAACATCTACTATACCAGCATCCACTATAGGAGGGTCCTCCTCTAAAATTTTTGTAACTCAGGGTAGTGGAATATCCCTCTCTACGATGACCTACTGGTACAAAACTAGCTCGAGAGGTACATCTTGTTGTACACCAAATTGTCGGAGCACCCAAGAGTAATAAAAGAACTCTTTGATGCCTCCCTTGTGATTGATCACCCATCGATCATGACTAGTCTGATCCATGAATCTTTCTACCTTTGGCCATGTAGAGCACTCAAAATAAGGCTTCCATATAATGTCCCTCACCTACAAGCCAATCAGGGAGGCTGCATAGTGAGAAATATCCCCTGTGCAACACTGAATTTGACACTCCTCTCCCTTTTGAGACCACCTGCATTCATAGCACCAATCCACCTCTGCAATGGTAGTAATATTAATAGGAAATCCTCTCGGGTGATCCACCCTGATTTACTCCTAGCCCCAAATCTAAATAAGTAGACTACAAGTAATGCTAGCTCATCCACGTCGCTAAATTCTATAGGGCTTATCATAGCACTAAGCTAGCAACATGCTCCCCTAAGCCATAATAATGGGCTCCTCATTGTCCAAAAGGTCCTAAACCATAGCCAAGAGGTTCCATGGGAACCTTACTCCAGAGCAATCTGGTAAAATCATGTTACATATATCATGCATCAAGATGGTCTACCATCATGTACCACCGAGCCACAAATATCCCACCATAACAACAATAAAAAAATGCTATAACTACATGATCTCCAAAAACCCTCTCAAATACATCTCTAGCATCAGTGGAAGAAGACAAGATAGCCACTCTATCAAAAGGGATCCTAAATATCCTATACACATCCTTCAAAGTGATAGTCATATCACCAGTAGGGATATGAAAGGTGTTCGTCTGAGAATCCCACCTATGTGCCAGGGCAGTAATATAGGTCTAGTTCGACATAATCATTGGTAGCCTCATGAAATACATGAGTCCCTAGGCATCCAAGCAATCCCAGTCCACATCATCCATCAGGGGTAGGAGTTGCACAAGCAAGCTAGGGTCCCCAGCCTGCACAGATAGAAGCTAAAAGTGCAAAATAAATGCCTAATTAAATGCACTTAACAACTAAAAAGAGCAATAAAATGCAAAATGGTGCAAAATTAACCTAAGATAGCCTAAGGCTACAAAATCAATGAGAAAATGCACCTAAAAAAACAAAAAAATCAAAATTCACACTTCAAAAATTCAAAAAAATCAATTAATTTCATTAAAAATAAAAAAATTAATAAATTTCAATAATTTTTCTAAAGTTGCATGATCGCTCATGCCGACAATGGCTAGCCACCAACGGTAAAAATTTTTATTGTTGGAATTCAAGCTAGCCGTTGACGGTAATAGCATCCCCTCTCTACCAATTAGGGGCCGCTCTAAGCATCAGCGTCCATGAGGTGGCATGCCAACGACATCCGCCCTTGTCCAAAAAAAAAAAAAAAATTAACAAAAAGGCAAAAACTAAACTAAATCCACCTAAATTAAGCTAATCCTAGACCTATTGACTAGTTAGGTTCATTGCCAATAGGTTTAATTTGGTTCATTTTCCAATTAATTAGTGTGGTTCCTTTTACCAATTAATAAAACAAACAAAACTAGAGTTTGAGAAATACCCGTGAGTCGTCAGCTCCTCCACTTGTTGATACCTCACCCTGTCTAGCCATGATGTTGAGAAGTCGATCAGCGTATCAGATCACTTTCTTGCTTTCTCTCTCAGAGCTCAAATGCAAATTGATAGTTGGCAAATAATGAAAGTCAAAACCCTAATTTTCTTTTATATATATATTTTTTGCCTCGATCATTGTTGGCATCAACGACCCGCATTTTCTAGTCGTTGATGTTGATAGCAGCCACATATTGGTTGTTGATACTAATAGTGGCTAGAAAACAATAATAAATGCTCTCAATTTCTCACTATAAGGAATCTTGAATGGGCAATTAAGCATATCTATTGGTCCAAAGTAATTAAAATTTGCAAAATACCAAAAAAATCACATAAATAAAAAATAAAAAATAATATAAAACCCAAAAATAACAAACAAATCAAATAACAAAAAAATCTTGAATGCACCTCGTATTCAATTATTTGCTCTATAAACTTGGTGATTGCAACAACTTGTGATCCATGCAATCTAGCAAGATGATTAATCGCCATAAGGCCAGTTTGGGAAAATTAGTTATGGCTAAATTGAGACGCTTCATTTCAATCTCGAATAAGACCATAGTGGCTAGACCGCCCCACAAGAACAAGGATTTAACATAATTCTTCTATGAAATTTTCAAAAAATCATCAAATATAGTGACTCAACATAGGCTAAAATAGAATTGCTATCATCTTGATTCCCTAAGAAGGCCATTGCGACCGGACCACTCCATGGGATAGAGATATACAATTACTATAAATGGTTGAAATCACACTTGAAATGGGATATTCCTACAACAACAAAGCAAACCTCTAAAAAGATCCAAATATTTCATATTGGTCAAGTGACTTGTTTTATTCATTGTCCTTCCCTCATCGACTCATTTTTTGAGGGGGTAGTCATAATATCAACAATCATAATCAAAATCAATAAAGGATCACTCGATCATGTCAATTTGTGTTCATCTATGAATCATTTCTAACAACTATCATAATATTACCATTTTCTAGGGCAAAATTTAAATATGATAGTTAAGTTTGTAGCTCTCCTCCTTTTATATCTATAATAGCACTAAATCCTATAGTAGCACTAAAGCTACCCGATTGCCTGATGGACGTGTGCAAGTTTTTTCAAATTTAAGCCTTACATCATGTTGGAAGCAATGATTCTAGGATGTGCGTCTTTCACATGACTGGGACATCCAATACTGATCAGATCAATGATCATCACACACCTTACAATATGGCCCTCGATGGTCTATTTTTGCTTAGCATTGTGTTTTCCCACTATGCATCACAAAAAGGGGTATCTATAGACACCTAAACTACATCATATTTAGGAGACTACTCATATGGATATATCCAAAGACCATATGAATGATATTGAACCTTTCCAAGATCTAGCAGTGGTCTTAACCACCCACAATGGGAATTTTTGGCCCATTCAAGCTCGATCTCTATCGACTAGAGTAGCCTCTAACACTGGTCATTGAAGCTGAGAGAAGCCAGAGCTAACCACTGCTCTAGATAGCGACTAGCACCAAAACATAGTTTGGCCATGAATGTGTATCTAGATCACACAATATGATTGCAATGAAGAACACAAGCTTATACTAAGAGGGGGGTGAACAGTATAAGACCTCTTTTTACTTTTTCCTTTATACTTCAAAACAGTAAAGCAATATACCCAAAGCAATATCAAAACAATGCACAAAATCATCCACAAAGTGACACCAATTTTAACGTGGCTCACCCAGAATGCCTGGGCTACATCCATAAAAATTTTCTCTAAAAGTTATCTCAAAGGTCTTTGGGAAACCTTCCTAATTACAATGTTTATGAGCCTCAGCCCAAAGGAGACACCTTCCCCTAATATGAATTTATGAGCCTCTACTCAAAGGAGATACCTTCCCCTCTGCTTTGGAAATGATCTCTCAGAAGATCAACTACCTCTACCTCTTGCCAGCACGTGGAAATCCTTTCCATCGAGGACCTCCTGTCCTCAATGCTTAGCCTAAGAGACCTCTGCCTTCTATGATCACGTCCATAGCAGCTCAGCTACCTGTACCAAACATAGTCAGTCGGTCTAGTACAAGTCTTCCTCTGTCTATCATATTTGTCCAACTCTATGAACAAATCAATCCTCTGCACACAAGCCTTCTCAAGGACTTGCCAAATCTGTCCTCAGGTTCTTCTCAAAGAACCATGCACCTCTGTCCTCAATTTCTCTGATAGAACTCTCAAAAACTTAGCTCACAAGTCCTCTGCTAGGACCTGCCCAAATCTGCTCACAAGTCCCCATCGGAACCTGTCCAAAACTACTCACAAGTCCCCACCAGAACCTGTCCAAAACCTGCTCACAAGTCCCCACCGGAACCTGTCCAAAACCTCAACAAGCTCACCAAGAAAAACTTGCTTAGCATGAACCCACAAAGAGAATTGTTGACCCAATGTGATTCATAAACCTCATAGAAGAATAAAGAAAATTGTTAGAGACTCAATATGTTCTATACTTAACTCCCAATCTCAATCTCAAAATCTCATAGAAACATAAAGAGAATTGTTAGAGACCCAATATGTTCTATACTTAACTCCCAATCTCAATCTCAAATCTCATAGAAACATAAAGAGAATTGTTAGAGACCCAATATGTTCTATACTTAACTCCCAATCTCAATCTCAAAACTCATAGAAACATAAAGAAAATTGTTAGAGACCCAATATGTTCTATACTTAACTCCCAATCTCAATCTCAAAACTCAATCTCAACTCAAACTCAATCTCAAAAGAATAAGATAGATGTAGTATGCTTTGCTTAAGAATATGAAACACAACCCAACAATTGCCAACCATGCAATATCTCATATAAAAATGATGCTTATATTATTTTCACCAACAATTAAGATTTCAACAACAACGCTCATCAAACAAGGTTTAGTCAACCAACACCATTCAACTCAACATCAACCTTGAAGCATTCAACCAATCATCACAAGAAAAGGAAACAAGTAGAAATCCTTTTCCCTCCAAGCTCAATTTCAGAAAATATACCATAAACAACATACATTGAAGAAGTTGCACATACCTTTACTTTGATGAAGAAGGAGAACTCAAAATCTATCACAACACTAACTCTCAATTTGCCACCAATTAGAGTTAGCAACTATACAATAATACACAATAATAAAGATCCAAATATAACACCTTATTTCTCCAACTTAGTAAAAACCACCAAAGTACAATAACATACAAAGTAAAACCTCTTTACACCTTATTACTCCACATAAACATTAAACATCAATAAACCAATGTCAAAACAAAAAATGATACCTTAACCTTATACCTCCTACGCATTCACAACCACCATTCTTTGCACACCGCAACCAAAAGGAAATTCCCAACAAAGAGAATCAAACTCGGCACCTCTGTCGTCTAGCGTTTTCGCTTAAATGCCACCGCCGTTGGGTCACAAGTGCCCAACGAAGTAATACACCGCTGCCCTCTCTTTTATCTTCATTTGACGCCAAGAATATAGAAAACGTAAACGTCTTCCACAAGCCGCATGCAAACAATCCACTGTCGTCAAGCCAAAAGGTAAGGATGTAGCCCAAGCTCAAATCCGAGTTTTCCAAGCACTGTCTCCAAGACACAGAACAAGCATGATATCAAAGATGTCAAATGGAGATAAAAAACATAGAGCAAGCTCAACTCGAAGTCACCAAGCGATGTTTGAAGGAAATAGAGCAAATGCAAATCACAGATGCCAAGCGCAAATCGAACGAAACAGTGCAAATGCAAATCACGGACGCCAAGCGCAAATCAAATGAAACAGTGTAAATGCAAATCATAGATGCCAAGCGCAAATCGAACGAAATAGTGCAAATGCAAATCATAGTTGCCAGGCGCAAATCGAACTAAAACAGAGTAGCCACAAATCACAGATATCAACATTAATCGAAGGCACTCACTTTTGAAAAAACATGCCAACTTATATAGCAATTTTTCCTTCACTGTTTGACGTCGGCGCTCCTCCAACGATGGCAACAAATCGGTGAAAGAATTCTTGTTTCTTCCATCGCTTAAGGGTTGAAAGACCCTTTAATAATAATTAAAATAATAATTATTATTATTTTATTAATAATAAATTAAACTTGGACCTTTGAAAAAAGTTTGAGTTAATTTAATTATTAATAATAAACATGGAACTTTGCATTAAGTTAAGCTTGGTTTTAATAAAAACCCTTAATGAGTCCAAATGGTTTTAAGAAAAACCTTTAGCCTTGTCACCATGGTTTTAATAAAAACCCTTTAACATAATGAAGCTTCTCAAGATATTCTTGACATCACACTCTTTTGATATCAACACAAAAATGCCTTTTTACATCAATGACAACTTATACATTTGAGCAAAGGCAATGTACCCAAAGTACCCAAAATTGCCAACAATCTCCCCCTTTGTCATTGATGGCAAACCTTTACTGACAACACTTCTCAAGAGCCAAAATTGAAACCAACTGTGCTAAAAACTGAGAATCTTCCTTTGAATTTTTGCTCCCCCTGACTTGAAGCTTTCCTCTTCACTTTGAAGCTCTCCCCCTTACTCATATCTCTCCCCCTTTGTCATCAATGGCAAAGGGCCACCTTTGGGGCTCGGGACTAAGAATTAACCTCTTAGCTTAGTCCCTCCCCCACCTCCCGATGAGGTGATTAATTCTAGGGTGGGAGTAAAACTCCCATTAGGCATTGATCATCATCAACGTCTATAACTTCCTTGTCGGGCCTTCTCTTGAATTCTTTGTCCATATTCCTATTCCTGTCACTGTTCTTGTTCTTGTTCTCATCCCTATTTTTATCCATGCCTTGATCCTTGGACCTGATCATGCCACTGTTTATGTTCCTGTATTATGAAATTTCAGCTCTACATTGTCTGACTGTGTGACCTTCATTGTTGCACTTATAACAAGTAACAATGTTATTTATTTTAGGCATACATGTTCTTTGAATCCACCAGTTCTGACCAAACCTATTCTGACCAAACCTGTTTTGACCAAACCTATTCTGACCAAACCTGTTCTAACCAAACCTGTTCTGCTCAAACCTGTTCTTGATATTTTCCTTGCAATAAAATACCTTATGCCCAACCTGTTGACAAGAGTAGCAATACCCTTGAAATAAATTACCACCTCTGAAACTGTCATTTACCTTCTTCACTTGAGCCATGCAATGTGAAGCTATGTGACCAAACCTATGACAAGCAAAACATCTGCCTTGAAACTTTCCTTTATTTGACCTCTTAGGCTTTGAAAACTTCTTCTTCTCATTCTAAATTCTGTTTTTTGTTTCTGTGCATCTATCATTCAAGGACTCATGATCTAAAATACTTTCCTCATCAGAACTTTCTTCCTTTTGGAGTCTCTTACTAGACTCTCCAACTTGTTCCTTGTGAGGCTTAACAAAACCAAGGCCTATTCTATCTATTGTCTTTCTTTGACCTTTGATGAGAGACTTAACCTTTTTGGAGCTATCTTGAAACCTGTGAAGCTTATCCTTGTACCCTTTAGTTTCCTCTTCCAAAGAAGCCATTTTCTGTTCTAACTCACTATACTCAAGAACCTTAGACTCTAACTCATCCTTGAGTTCTTGTGTCTTAGCTATAGAGAAGTCAAGACTTTCTATAAGATCATCTCTCTCCATACAACATTCATCCAACTTATCCTTGAGTCTAGCATTCTTCTTTCTTTCCTTTTTCAAAGCACTAAGAGCACTAATAAGTTCACCTTTAAGATCTACTTAACCTTCCTCTATATGTTTGCTTTTAGAATCATCAAAGCCTTTTTCAGATTTCTTATCACTAGAGGTGCTACCCTTTTTAAAAACCATACATGCATCTTCCTTATAGTTTTCTGAAGCATCCTCATACATCCTAGAAACCAAGTCATTATTTGTGCAATCATCCTCAAGGTGACCAAAATTTCCACATCTAAGATATTTCATGATAATGAATTTATGTTTTGGTTCTTCCTCTTTTTTTGATATGAACAACATCTCATTTTCATTATCACTTGAAGAACTTTCACTATCACTACTAGAACACTTACTTGCTTTGTCTAGGTAGAAACTCTTCTTGTGTTTGTGAGAATACCTCTTTCCTTGATTGTTGTGCCCATCTTTGTTTTTCCTATGATGCTTGTGCTTTTCAAAATCCTTGCTCTTACAGTCCTATTTATCTTCATCACTTTCATCCTTGGCAACAGTACAGTCAGTAGCATAATGACCAAACTTTCTACAATTGAAACATCTTACATTTTTCATATTTTTGTGCTTTCTAAAGAACTTGCCTTTCTTGCTGTAATATGCCTCTTCATCACTAGAAGACTCATCACTCTCTTTAAGTTGTTTACCTTTGGATTTCTTGGTAGCCTTGAAAGCTGCCTCCTTCTTGACATCACCCTTCACTTGAGTTCTTAATTTAAATGCTGCAAGTATACTATGGAGCTCATCCTTTTTCAACTTATCCAAATCTTTAGCTTCCTCAATAGCAGAAATATTTTCACTAAATCTATTAGGAAGAGATCTTAAAATCTTATCACAAACATCATTTTCAGCAAGCTCAAGACCTAAGTCTTTCATGGAGTTAACAACCTCATCCATACGAAGCATGTAGTCACTAATCTTTTCATCATCATTCATCTTGAGTTGTTCAAACATACCTTTGAAGTGTCTCAACTTGGCCTTTCTGACATTTGTATCACCTATATGAACCACATTCAACTGATTCCACATTTCACTAGCTGTCTTATAGTGAATCACTTTGGTGAGATCTGCTTTCTGTAAGCCTTTTAGGATTGCATTCATTGTTTTTGAATTGTTGTGATGTAGGAGCCTTTATTCTTTAGTATTAAGACCATGTTTAGGAATAGTGTACTCATCTTCAATAACTTCCCAAACCTCATTCCCAAGTTCCATTAGATGAACCTTCATCCTTGCACTCCAAAGACCAAAATCTGACCCATCAAGAATAGGTGTTGCATAGCCACTTGAATGATCCATTGTGTTCTTTACTAGCTTTTCCTTCAAGCTATTAAACTTTTCAAAGGCACCTGATCTGATACCAATTGAAGAACACAAGCTTATACTGAGAGGGGTGGGTGAACAGTATAAGACCTCTTTTTACTTTTTTCTTTATACTTCAAAATAGTAAAGCAATATATCCAAAGCAATATCAAAACAATGCGCAAAATCATCCACAAAGTGACACCAATTTTAACGTGGTTCACCTAGAATGCCTGGGCTACGTCCACAAAACTTTTCTCTAAAATTTATCTCAAAGGTCTTTGGAAAACCTTCCCAATTACAATTTTTATGAGCCTCAGCCCAAAGGAGACACCTTCCCCTAATCTAAATTTATGAGCCTCTACTCAAAGGAGATACCTTCCCCTCTGCTCTGGAAATGATCCCTCAGAAGATCAACTGCCTCTACCTCTTGCTAGCACATGGAACTCCTTTCCACCGAAGACCTCCTGTCCTCAATGCTTAGCCTAAGAGACCTCTGCCTTCTATGATCATGTCCACAACAGCTCAGCTACCTGTACCAAACATAGTTAGTCGGTCTAGTACAAGTCTTCCTCTGTCTTTCAGATCTATCCAACTCTATGAACAAATCAATCCTCTGCACACAAGCCTTCTCAAGGACATGCCAAATATGTCCTCAGGTTCTTCTCAAAGAACCAATGCACCTCTGTCCTCAAGTTCTCTGATAGAACTCTCAAAAACTCAGCTCACAATTCCTCTGCTAGGACCTGCCCAAATCTGCTCACAAGTCCCCACCGAAACCTGTCCAAAACTGCTCACAAGTCCCCACTGGAACCTGTCCAAAACCTCAACAAGCTCACCAAGAAAAACTTGCTTAGCATGAACCCACAAAGAGAATTGTTAGAGACCCAATGTGATTCATAAACCTCATAGAAGCATAAAGAGAATTGTTAGAGACTCAATATGTTCTATACTTAACTCCCAATCTCAATCTCAAAATATCATAGAAACATAAAGAGAATTGTTAGAGACCCAATATGTTCTATACTTAACTCCCAATCTCAATCTCAAATATCATAGAAACATAAATAGAATTGTTAGAGACCCAATATGTTCTATACTTAACTCCCAATCTCAATCTCAAAACTCGTAGAAACATAAAGAAAATTGTTAGAGACCCAATATGTTCTATACTTAACTCCCAATCTCAATCTCAAAACTCAATCTCAACTCAAACTCAATCTCAAAAGAATAATATAGATGTAGTATTATTTGCTTAAGAATATGAAACACAACCCAACAATTTCCAACCATGCAATATCTCATATAACAATGATGCTTATATTCTTTTCACCAACAATTAAGATTTCAACAACAATGCTCATCAAACAAGGTTTAGTCAACCAACACCATTCAACTCAACATCAACCTTGAAGCATTCAACCAATCATCACAAGAAAAGGAAACAAGTAGAAATCCTTTTCCCTCCAAGCTCAATTTCAAAAAATATACCATAAACAACATACATGGAAGAAGTTGCCCATACCTTTACTTTGATGAAGAAGGAGAACTCAAAATCTGTCACAACACTAACTCTCAATTTGCCACCAATTAGAGTTAGCAACTATACAATAATACACAATAATAAAGATCCAAATATAACACCTTATTTCTCCAACTTAGTAAAAACCACCAAAGTACAATAACATACAAAGTAAAACCTCTTTACACCTTATTACTCCACATAAACATTAAACATCAATAAACCAATGTCAAAACAAAAAATGATACCTTAACCTTATACCTCCCATGCATTCACAACCACCATTCTTTGCACACTGTGACCAAAAGGAAATTCCCAACAAAGAGAATCGAACTCGACACCTCTGCCATCTAGCGTTTTTGCTTAAACGCCACCGTCGTTGGGTCACAAGTGCCCAACGAAGTAATACACTGTTGCCCTCTCTTTTATCTTCCTTTGACGCCAAGAATCTGGAAAACGTAAACGTCTTCCACATGTCGCATGCAAACAATCCATTGTCGTCAAGCCAAAAGGTAAGGATGCAGCCCAAGCTCAAATTCGAGTTTGCCAAGCATAGTCTCCAAGACACAGAACAAGCATGATATCAAAGACGTCAAATGGATATTGAAAACATAGAGCAAGCTCAACTCAAAGTCACCAAGCATTGTTCGAAGGAAATAGAGCAAATGCAAATCGCAGACGCCAAGCGCAAATCAAATGAAATAGTGCAAATGCAAATCATGGATGCCAAGTGCAAATCGAACGAAACAATGCAAATGCAAATCACGGACGCCAAGCACAAATCGAATGAAATAGTGCAAATGCAAATCGTAGATGCCAGGTGCAAATTGAACTAAAACAGAGTAGCCACAAATTGCAGATATCAACATTAATCGGAGGTACTCACTTTTGAAAAAACATGCCAACTTATATAGCAATTTTTCCTTCACTGTTTGACGTCGGCGCTCCTCCAACGATGGCAACAAATCGGTGAAAGAATTCTTGTTTCTTCCATCGCTTAATGGTTGAAAGACCCTTTAATAATAATTAAAATAATAATAATTATTATTTTATTAATAATAAATTAAACTTGGACCTTTGACAAAGGTTTTAGTTAATTTAATTATTAATAATAAAAATGGACCTTTGCATTAAGTTAAGCTTGGTTTTATTAAAAACCCTTAATGAGTCCAAATGGTTTTAAGAAAAACCTTTAGCCTTGTCACCATGGTTTTAATAAAAACCCTTTAACATAATGAAGCTTCTCAAGATATTCTTGACATCACACTCTTTTGATATCAACACAAAAATGCCTTTTGACATCAATGACAACTTATACATTTGAGCAAAGGCAATGTACCCAAAGTACCCAAAATTGCCAACATGCAATTACATTGTTTGCAAACATTTTTTGGCATGGATCTCCTAGAGTTCCTCCTTATTACCACTTCAATGCAAATATGTGACTAATCCTTCCCCTTTGATGGTCATTTTCATGCAGATATGGATCTTGGCTTGTTCAGGAAGCCAAGATCTAGATCTAGATCTAAATATAGAAGGTATACATATGCATCCTACCAATAAAAAGAAACAATCTTGAATATCATAATTTTTGTGCAGTGGAGCCCTAGAAAATTGGAGAGTAATTCCATACCCCTTTGAGGAGTAGCAAAGTGTTGTCTGATTAAGAGATGAATACAAGCCATCCACACATTTATATCAAGATGTTCTTCATCGCTAACCAGTGTACAAACACAGAGATGATCCTTGGACATAAATTTATATGAGGAATCTAGTGCCACAACCCCAAGTTATTGAGGTAAAAACTATAGGTTACAGTAGTTTTTGTAGTTATGGCCAACCTGAGCAATAGTGGCCAAGGTCTGAGATGGTATTTCCTAATTTTAGTATAGATATTTCATTATTTTCTATTTTATCAATTAATTTTAGCATATATCTATCTTTCTTAGTACATTTCCATGGTAATTTCTGAGTTTGCAATGCATTATTGCTTAGTTTTACTTCATTATGTTGTTACCATGCTTTTACATCATTCTTTATAGATCTACTAATAACACCTCATTCTGAGAGATAACAGGTGCTACTGATTATTAGCTATTGTTTCTTGCACGCAGGTTATAGGTTCTAGGACCAAGTCAAAGCATTCAAAACATCATATTCCTTCAGGCAAGTGAAGGAGAAGGCATCAATAAGCCCTTATACAAGTTTGTGTATGGATCCAAGAGGCCTACAGAGTGCACCATCTCCTTTGAAGAGGACCATATATGCTTGTAATAATTGTATCAAATGGGGTATCCCTAAGAGGGACAAATCTATAACCAAAGTTTCAAAAAGAATTAATAAAAGAGATCTCTTGATTTTGTTTTGTTTTTTTTTTTTTTTTGAATTTACATGGTGGAATCGATAGCCGCCACGAATCCGGGCAGGCTGTCTAGCTTTTATGGCCGCCATAGTATTTTGCACTGTCCGCCCTAGAAACCGCCACACAGATCTTCGTGCAGTCTGCCCCTATAACCACCATGCCACAATCATTTTAAACCTTTTACGTCACTAAAAGCACCAGGAAATGGACAAGCGTTCAGTCCGACGAGGCGTGAGATTTGAACCTTGGACCTCCGCCCCCCTATCTCTTGATTTTGTTACTTCCTTATTCTTTATGCATTTATGGTCTTTTCTTTTGATATTATACTGCAAGTAGATTAGGTGTGTTCTTCCCAGGTTCGTACAGGTAGCTTGTCCATTTAGGGTATAAAGTTTTGAAATATTCATGATTCTATGAATATCTCTAGTCATGAACAATATTATTATGACACAAAATTGTTTGATGAAATCCAATGCTACATATATATGTATATGTCACAATATAAGAAGTTATTTCTAGGTTGAAACTTAGAGTGACTTACATTAAAGGGAATAATCCCTTTTGAAAATATGTGGTAAACATAATTTGGTCTCCTCTTAGAGAGTTTGATTGATTATGAGGGATGTTTTTGGCCAAATCTAGCAAATATGTTAGTAATGATATCTTTTGACATTGTGAATTTAAGTTATGAACAAGATTGTTTAAATGTTATTTGGGTGCTTATGTCCTTAGAGTCTTGGTAACCTAGATGAAAAAAATATACAATAGCATATTTTACATTACTGCGATTCCAATGCATTGTACAAATAGAATCATGTATATGCAATCATGCATAATTAAGAAATGAAATATTGTGATGGCATAGTCTATTATGGGAGAAAGCGTAATTGGGTTGCATTTCTCAGGATATTATGAGGTTTATCCATAGCCATGTCAATAAATGCAGTTAGTATATATTTAAGAGCATGTTTATTATGTGATGAAATATGGGATGAAAGAAACGAGAAAAGTTTCATTCTTAGGAAAGTATGGCATTTCCTACTCTGAAATTGTGTTGAATTCTTGGTTGATGAAAAACTATTTGCATTCTATGGATTACTATTGCATGGCATTTTATAATTAGATATGCATGTTTATAACTTGGATTGTCCTGATCCTAAGTAACCTATCACCTAGTATTGGTTGGACTGAGGCAACTATTTTTGAAGTATCTGATAAACCTGAAAGAGAGTTGAAGACCAAAAGAAGTTATTATATTCAACTCAATGAGGCTATTGTTGTAACATTAAGAGCCTTCTACAAAAGAGATGATGTAATAGCTTGTAGGAATTTATGATTCATTGAAAAAGGTTTCATAATGTAACTTTTGAATATCTGATTTTATAGGCTATAATCAGTGTAAATCTCTTTGAAGTATTATGTTCTAAAAACAAATTTTTTACCTGATCTAATATATATTACTTGAATTCTCAAGTGGATGCTTTGATTATGAATGGTTAAATTAGATCTTTATAATTTTGTAAGTAGAAATGTAGAAACACAAGATGAACATAAACATATCAAATATTATACAAATGAGAGAACTAAACAATTAGTAGTCAATGAGATAAAGTGGTAGACAACATATGCCTACAAGAATTGGTTGGATAATTCCTTTAACAAAACATATGGGGTATGGTTGGCTGGTTAAGCACTACACCTAATAAGAATATATCATTAGAAAATAATGAATAGTCATCAAGGCATATGCTTAAATTTAGGTTGAAAGATACCTATGGTTAGGTTGAAAGATACCTATAGTTATATTGAAAGATACCTATGGTTAAGTTGAATGATACCTATGTTTAGAAAGATACCTATGGTTGGAACTAGTTTAAATTGGGCTTAAACTTAAAAAGGGAAATGAGCGTTCTAGTTGAAATAGACTAGAAAATTATTTTTGATCATTATGGGGCACTGGCCACTTCCATACACATGGATAAAATATGATCAAGTTGATTCATGTGTGGTGCATAGCCTTGGAAACTCATGTGATACTTATTCAATGAAAAATATATAAAAGACTCTCATACGTATGTAAATTTAAAAAAAATGATGGTTAGTTTTGGTTAGGTAAATTTAGGATTATTACAGTTGGTATCAGAGCCAGGTTAGATAGGTGTAAAACTCTAAATTTGATATACAAAGTAAAGATAGATAAATGGTGTGGATGTAGAAAATGAGCAAGTCTTGCCCCCCATGTTGAAACCCCGATGAATCAGATTAGAAGAGCTAGTCAAACCCTCCACTAACGTGGGTCTTAAGAAGTGTACTTGATGCTCTTTTAGGGATTGTACTTGTCATTTGAATCTCTAAACTAAAATTATTCTTTACTTAGTCAAGATGTTGATACTAAACTTAAGTCATAATAAAGAAAGGAGAAATACTTTAGTAAAACTAGTAGAGCTAACGAAAAAAACTTTAGTTAGCATAAGCCTTCGATATAATATTACGATCTAACGTATTTCTTTAACCAAGGATTATGCCACCAAAACTTGGTAGTGGAGCAAATATGCCTCCTTAGAGATCTCGGCTAGCTAGTCTTGATAATTCTGGATAGGGTCATGTGGGAGAGAGTGTTCATAAAATACTGAGGGGATGGAGAATCTCACAAGTTTGGTTCAGAATATGCAAGGTGAGATGTCAACCTACATAGAGCAATTGACACAATAGAATAATTTGTTGGAAGTTCTTAGGGAGGAAATTTGGATAAATAATAATAGGGCACCCAAAGATCCTGCTGAAGTAGTTATGGAAGAACCAAATAACCCTAATCAGGAAGTTAAAACTCGTATTAACATCAAATTATAGAAAGACCTAAAGTATGTTAAGGTTAAAAAAAATTTAGGAAAGGAAAGTAGAGATTCTACTGAATCATGGTTAAATGAACTAGCAATTTACTTCTCTATGATAAATTACTCCTCAAACACAAAGACAGTCTTTATCATAGGACTTTTGATAGAAGTTGGGTTGGAATGGTGAGAAACTTACTACAAGGATAAAAATATAAACATAATTCATTGTGAGTGCGACATGTTTGAAAAAGCATTTAGAAAGAGGTTCTTTTAGTGAGCAATACTACCCCAGGAAGCTAGATGAGTTTACTCAACTAAAGTAAAGGAATCAATCAGTGGATGTATACTATAGGAACTTCACTAGACTACTTAAGTACATTCCAGCTTATAAAAATAATGATAAAATAAAGGTGCATTAATTCCTTTTCGGATTAGATAATTATCTTAGGATCTTTGTCAACATGTTCAAACCCACCAATTTGGAAATTGCATATGGTATAGCTTTTCAAGTAGAGTACATTCACAAAAAGAACAACAATCCCATCCAAGGATTCAAGAAGAACTACCAAGACCCATAGAAAAGAAAGTGGAATAATGATCCAAATCAAAGGAATAAAAAAGGGTGGAAATTTGAGTATGGTTCTGGATAGACCTACTTCGTAGACCAATATTATCCCTTGATAGAAATTTCCCTACCCTCAAATTCTATCACTTGGAAATTCTATGTAGCTCCATTACATGCCTTTGATATAATTTTAGGGGTTGATTGGTTAAAGGACCACTAGGCCTTGGTCAACTTTCATGAGATATGGGTCAAATTCACTGATGAGAACAAGAAGAGAATTAGGTTGTATAGTGAACAAGGGACATTTGAACCCATATTAATCTCTACTATGCAACTTAATAAGGTGATTAGAAAGAAAGGGTTGGTTTACGTGGTCAAGGTAAAGGAGGTAAAGGAGAATAAAAAGGAATAAATCTTTGAGAAATTCCCCATCCTTCAAGAGTTTAAGGATACCTTTACATCTGAAATACCTTAGATGCCCCCTAAGTAAGAATTTAACTTTACTATCGATCTAATACTCGGTAGAAAACCTATACATAGAGCACCATACAGGATGAACTCTATAGAGATGCAAGAGATGAAAGTGCAACTACAATATTTGTTGGATAAAGGGCTAATAAAGCCAAGTGTGTCTCCCTGGGGTGCACCAATTTTTTTATCAAGAATAAGGATGGATCCTTAATATTATGCATTAATTATAGGATGTTTAATAAAGCTACAATTAAAAATAGATATCTCTTACCCCGAATAGAGGATTTGTTTTATCAACTAAAAGGGCCTACTATATTTTCAAAAATAGACTTGAATTCTGGTTACCACCAGTTGAGAATAAAAAAGAAGATACACATAAGACAACATTCAAAACTCGATATGGACACTATGAGTTCACAATTTTACCATTTGGGTTAACAAATACACCCGTAGCTTTCATGAAATTAATGAATAGTGTGTTTAGAAAAAAATTGGACAAGTTTGTATTGGTATTTTAGATGACTCTTGGTCTATTATCGCAGTAAGGAAGAGCATGACAAGCATTTGAAGATAGTACTAAGGGTGTTGAGGGAAAATCAGCTATATGGAAATTAGTCAAAATGCAAGTTTTATGTGTCACAAGTACATTACTTGGGACATGCCATATCTGCATATGGAATTGCAGTTGACCCTAAGAAGATAGAAGCTATTTTAGATTGGCCAACCCCTACAAATGTAATAGAGGTTAAATTTTTATGGGCCTATCTGCGTATTATAGGAGGTTTGTGAAATATTATGCCAAAATAGCTTGTCCTATAACCAATATTCAAAGAAAAGGGAATTTGTTCCAATGGATAGACAAATGTGAAATAGCATTTTAGCTACTAAAAAAATTATTGACTACCACTCCTCTATTAAGGATTTTAGGTCCTCGAGGTGAATTTTCAATCTGTACCAATGCTTCCTTAGAATTTTTGGGAGGATTTTATCTCAAGATGGAGTAGTGGTGGCTTATGAGTCTAGGAAACTAAAGAAATATGAAGTAAACTATGCCACACATGACTTAGAAATGGCCATAGTAGTTCATGCCCTAAAATTTTGGTGGCATTACCTACTAGGAAGACCCTTCAAATTAAGAACTAATCACCAAATTCTAAAGTATATTTTCACTCAACCATTGCTAAATGCACGTCAAAGAAGGTGGATTGAATTTTTAGCATAGTATGAATTTGGGATTGAATAAATAAAAGGTAAAGAGAATAAGGTGAATCATAAAAGGTAAAGATAATAAGGTGGCAGATGAACTAAGTAGAAGAAGGCATGTCGCTACTTTAAATAGAAGTCATGTGGACCCTATGGATCGGGTTAAGAGAGCTCAACTTCAGGATCCTTATTCTAAGGAAGTACAAGAGAAAATAAGGAAGGACCCAAAAATAGCTCAAGACTTTGGCTTCAAATATGGATTTTTATGTTTCAAGGAATGGATTGTTATTCCAGAAGCAAATTATTTGCATAGCATTATCATGAGAGAGGCTCATAGATCCCATTATTTTGCTCATCTTGGAGGAGCTAAGATGAGGGAGAATATGAAGAAAACATTTTATTGGCCTAGGATGAAGAAAGATATTACTATTTTTGTAGCTAAGTGTCTAGAATATTATAAGGTGAAAGTAGAGCATAAGCATCCTACTAGTCTACTATATCCTCATGATGTGCCCACAAAAAATGGCAAGTAATATCTATGGAATTTATTGTGGGACTACCAAAGAGGAGGTATCAACATGATGCCATAATGGTAATAGTTGACAAATTGACCAAAGTCATACACTTTATTCCTGGTAGTACTACTGATGATGTAGTTGTTGTTGCTAAAAGGTTTGTTAAGGACATCTTCAAATTATACGGATTTCCAAAAATGATCATATCAGATAGAGACTCAAGGTTTATGTTAGAAGTTTGGAAAGCTCTTCATCAAGAAATTGGTGCTTCATTGAATATAAGTTTTGCATATCATCCTGATATGGATGGATAGACTGAGAGAGTCAATCAGGTAATTAGAGAACATGTTATGCATATACTGCATGGACTAGAAGTCTCGTTGGTAATACTTCTTGCATATATTTTATTTTACCTATAATAATGGGTACCATACCTCTCTAAAGATGGCTCATTTTAAGGCTTTGTATGGATGCAGGTGTCAAACTCCATTATCATGGGATAATCCTAAATATTAGTTCACTGTTGGACCTAAATATTTGAAGAAGATGGAGGAGCAACTAAATATAATTGGTCAAAGGCTCAGGGAAGCTTCAAATCATGAGAAAAAATATGCAGACTTGAGAAGGACTCCTTTGGAATTTTTTGGAGGAGATAAGGTGTTCCTAAGAGTCAAATCTATAAAAATTGCAATTAAGTCCACTAAGTTGGATTTCATATATGTAGTACCATTTACCATATGGGAAAGGATCAATAATGTTTCTTATAAACTAAACTTGCCACCTAATTTGGCAAAGATTCACAATTCTTTCCATGTGTCCCTGCTTAGGAAATATATATTTGATCCTACTCATGTTGTGGATGTTTCTAAGTTGTAGATGATGGATCCAACGTACATCGAGGTCAAGCCCATGAATATTCTTGAGTTATGCTCTAATAATATGAGGAAATGGAACCTGGAGCAATGTAATTTCCAATGGGATCTTTACTCTAAAAAAAATGCCACCTGGGAAAATGTGGAAGACATGAAAAAATACTTTTTGTACTTATTTGAGGACACTGTGTAGTGCCTAATTTTAGTTAAGACTTTGTGATAGCATGATAAACACTTATGGAAATTAAGTAGACTGATGGATTTTTTTATGCTTAACTAAATTTTTATGATGCTTGATGTAATTATGGATATTACTATGTAAAACATAAACATGATTATGCAGTATAAGTACTTTATATTTTTAGAACATGATACTGCTAATGTCTATTTGCTGCATTTTAGGTCCAACTACACTCGTTAGGTGGGAGAGGTTGTTCTTCTCATTTGAAAGCAGGATTTGCTCAACCACCATGAATGGGGAACTGGAAAAAGGGAAAGGATGACAAAGACAATCTAGAGGGTATTTAAAAAAAATTGCCCTCACATCACCCTGACTACACTATTAGACCGTGATGTCCTAGACTAATATCCTAGTGGAATTGTGATAGTTAACTATCTTAAAAATGCCAACCACAAGAAAAATAATAGTGTGGAAATGGGGTTTGCATGATTAGATTACATAAAAAATTACATTATTTGAATGTGGTTGCAAAAAGACATATTAGCTCAATGTTTGATTTGTTCTTTGTGATGAATGAAATGCAATTGACTAACCTTGGGAATGAAACACAGAGGACTATTTTTAGCCTATGGGGGAGTATGTAACATCCCAATTTTTACCCTACTTTATGTTTGCATTAAATAGCTTAAGGTTTTGATTTCGTAGAGGTAATTATGAAATAAAAATAGATAAAGTATGCTTGGCTAAACTAGGAGAATTTATTGCTAAATATAAATTGTTAGCAGCATTTAAGGCATTTACTTGAATGTTTCTTTGTCTCCTTAGTTAGTTGATAAATTAATTACTAAGATTGGTTTACTTGGTTAATTAAGATCTTTAATTTATGTTAAGCTTGATTAGTGGACATCATTAAAGAAGCATTAAATTTAGTGATATTTTATCCCTAGATTAGTTACAAGTTAATTGTGATTAATTAAGTTAATTAATTAGTTACTTAGCAATGAAGAAAATATTAGTTGAAGAATTGGTATGTGTTGGGTTGTGATTGGACCACCTCATTTTCAAAGTCAAACTAACTTCAATTTGTAGACAACATTTATGATGGACTCATCTTCAAAAAAATTTAATAATAAAATAATGGTTATGGGGGGAGGGTGAGTTCCATTATAAATAGAGGCATTTGGGAAGGCATGTACATAACGATATTTGTGAAGTGATATCAGGGAGTATGCTCTCCAATAGAAATTGGGTCATAAACTAAAAGTATTGTATTTTTTGCAAATTGGTTTTGGAAATCTAGAGGTTCCTAGGGAGTATGCTCTTTAGGTTTTACTCGGATAAAAAACTAGAAGGACCTCATGATTTACTTTAGTTTTCCTCGCCTCATTAATATGTTTATTTTTTTTAAAAGAAGGTATGTGGGAGAAAGAACTGGGGATCTCGCTAGAGCTTGGGATAAAGTAAGTCAGTGAAATATCCAAGTCAGGATTATAAATTCCAGATACCCTATAGATAATAAGTATGCTTGATTAAGGAATGAAGAGATAATATAGAAGTAGCCATACTGTTGTAAGGGATAAAGGGTTTAATGGAATATACATAAAAGCTTAGATAATATAGAAGTAGCCTTACTGTTGTAAGGGATAAAGGGTTTAATGGAGTATACAAAAAAGCTTTGAGTATAAGATTGTTGTTGTTTTGCAATTTATGAGGATTCTTATCTGAAAATATGGTTTGCATTAGCTTTATGTAAAAGTGTTCTTCTAAATAAATTTAGAGGTTTCAAGTTTAATGGACCATTTTATAAAGAAACTTACGAAATTGAATATGACTTGATGTGAGCTTGTATGGGTAATGTGGAAGGTTACATATAGTAGGCATATGGGCTAAGTCTAGGTTTTATTCTATAAAAAAAAAAAAAACAAAGAAGAGTGATTCTTGAATGTGTTAGAAATAGAGTGGTCTCAAGTTTTATATTTAAGAGCTCTATTCCACGATCTTGAGCATAGGTTTACCTTCGATAAGAATGCTCAATCCCCATTATAGGACTCGCATGCCCTATGTAGTACATTTTGGATAGCCATATCATAAACCGAGTGATTTGGTTGCAAGATGAGGGACAAGAATCACTCTATTTGTAGATATGAAGGTCATTGGTAAAGTTTAATAACTTGGATTTCAATTTAATATCAACTATAACATGTGGTAAATTATAGCTATATTTTAATGGATAGCTTTAATGTTTGATAAAAATGTACAACTTTAATTTAAAGGACAACTTTAATGTTTAATAAACTTGTACAAATTTAATTTAATGGACAACTTTAATGTTTAATAAGCATGTACAACTATTACTAGAAATTTAATAAACTTGGATTTACTATTAAATTAAAAAAAAAAGTTTAAGTTTACCCAAGGAAAATTTATATGGGTATCTTGTCCATTTAGGGTATAAATTTTTTATATGTTTGTGATTCTATGAATATCTATATTAATGAAAAATATTATTATGACATAAAACTGTTTGATGAAATTCAATGCTACATATATATGTATATGTCACAATAGAAGAAGTTATTTCTAGGTTGAAACTTAGAGTGACTTACATTAAAGGGAATAATCCTTTTTGAAAATATGTGGTAAACATAATTTGGTCTACTCTTAGATATTTTGATTGATTATGAGGGATGTTTTTGGCCAAATCTAGCAAAGATGTTAGTAATGGTTTCTTTTGACCTTATGACTTTAAGTTATGAACAAGATTGTTTAAATGTTATTTATGGGTACTTATGTCCTTAGAGTATATGTAACCTAGATGAAAACATATATAGAATAGCATATTTTACATTACTATGATTCCAATGCATTGTACAAATAGAATCAAGTATATGCAATCATGCAAAATTAAGAAATGGAATATTGTGATGGCATAGTCTATTATGGGATAAAGGGTAACTGGGTTGCATTTCTCGATAACTTATGGGGGTTCTCCGTAGGCATTTCAATGGATGTAGTTAGTATAGATTTAAGAGCATGTTTCTTATGTGATGAAATATGGGATGAAAGGAACGAGAAAATTTTTATTCTTAGGAAAGTATGGTATTTCCTACTTTGAAATTGTGTTGAATGCTTGGTTGGTAAAAAATTGTTTGCATTCTATGGATTCCTTTTGCATGGCATTTTGTAGTTAGATATGCATGTTTATAACTTGGATTGTACTGATCCCGAGTAACCTATCGCCTAGTACTGGTTGGACTAAGGCAACTATTTTTGAAGTACCTGATGAATAGTTGAAGACCAGAAGAAGTTGTTATTGTGTTAAAATTAAAGAGGCTATTGTTGTAGCATTAAGAGCCTTCTACAAAAGAGATGATGTAATAGCTTGTAGGAATTTATGATTCATTGAAAAATGTTTCATAATGTAACTTTCGAATATTTGATTGTATAGGCTATAATCAGTGTAAATCTCTTTGAAGTATTATGTTCTGAAAACAAATTGTTTACTTGATCTAATATATATTACTTGAATTCTCAAGTGGATGCTTTGAGTATGAATGGTTAAATTACATATTTATAATTCTATAAGTACAAATGTGGAAACATAGGATGAACATAAACATATCAAATATTATACAAATGAGAGAATTAAACAGTTAATATTCAATAAGATAAAGTGGTAAACAACATATGCCTACGAGAATCGGTTGGATGATTCCCTTAACAAACCATATGGGGTATGGTTGGTTGTTTAAGCACTACACCTACAAATATTATATCATTGGAAAACAATGAATAGCCATAAAGGCATACGCTTAAAGTTAGGTTGAAAGATACCTATGGTTAGGTTGAAAGATACCTATGGTTAAGTTAAATGATACCTATGGTTATAAAGATACCTATGGTTGGAACTAGTTTAACTTGGGGTTAAACTTAAAAAGGAAAATGATCATTTTAGTTGAAACAAACTAGAAAATTCTCGTTGATCATTATGGGACACTGGCTACTCCCATACACATGGATAAAATCTGATAAAGTTAATTCTTGTGTGGTTCATAGCCTTGGAAACTCATGTGACTACTTATTCAATGGAAAACTATATAAAAGACTCTCATATGTATGTAAGATTTTTTTAAAAATAATGGTTAGTTTTGGTTGGGTAAATTTGAAGTTATTGCAAAAAGGAAACGTGGTTTTCTTCATCATGAGACGCATGAATATGGCATGAATTAGTGGTCGGTTAAACCACACCAAAGCTTAGTGTAAAGTTTCATTATGAGGTTAAAACATTCTCCATATTCTGGAATCAAGAAAAGGGGAGAGGCATATGTTCTTGTTGGACGTATTACAACAAAAAAATAAAAGAAAAAAATGAAAGGAATTTTTTAGTACAGTGGGAAGCACAATGCATACTAGTAATTGCAGAGTTTTCTGGAAGCCTTGAACAACACTTGGAAGTGTGAAGTATCATGAAATATTTCAAGTACATTACTCATAGCAATATTTATAATTGTTTTGTTTATTTTAAAAAGAAAGAAAATAATTTGATTGAGCTGGAAATACTACTTGTCTTGTTGCGTGGAAGGAAACAAAAAGACATTGTTGTATTCTCATGTGTTATTTTTTAGCTGATTTGAATGATTGATTTTCAATTTTATATTTGGATATGTGTTTTGCGTCAGGTTAGGATGTTGTTGATATCTAAGAAATTGTGGAAGGGTTAAATAAACCGCATGCATTAGTTCTATTGAGTGTTGTGTGAACCTCTGGTTTAATTTTGAATGTTAACTTAACTATGAGTCAGTAGAATTGCATTCATTGGTTGTTAATCCAAAATATGATCCCTATATAATAATTTCCCACTCCATAAAAGAGCAAAGAGTGACCCAGTTGGTGGCATGAACAAATTCATTCAAGCATGACAGTAGATGATTATGGACCAGAGACATCCAAGAATAGTAGACTATCACAACTTTGTTCTTATAAAATTTTTCCATATGTATTCGGGTAAATGTTGATGTGTGTTGATGGGCATTTTAGTCTAGAATACCTAAATATCTTTGTTTTACAGACCCAAAAATGAATGTAAAGGGTAGAGTTCAACCACCTTTTTGGGTGTCAAAGGTAACCTCAATGCATAGAATTAGAATTCTAAAGTTATACCTGTAGTAGTTGTTTCAATGTTGTCATCACCAATTTCTAGAAAGTAGAAATTACAAGTTAAACTTGGTTGGTGTAAATTATAGCTATAGAATGGGGTTAAATTTTATGTTTTCAGTGAAAATGTGAATAATATCATCTTTACTAAAGACATATATTTGGTTGTGATTTCATGTTTTGATATGCCAAACCTATTTTATTATTATTATTGTAAATCAATACTTGGATACTATTTCATAGTAAGAGAAATAAATACTTGACTTGAAAGTTGAGTTTGTTAGCCTAAATGGTATTGAAAAGTCTTTTCTTTCAAATTACTATTTAAAATATACATCTGCCAAAATAGATTAATCAATCTTGTGTGGTGGAGTTAAACCATTTTGGCAGGCCTCAATGCACATTCTCAACCTGAGTTTGCTAGGTTCTTTGTAAATATTTAAATTATTTATAATATATGTGGTTGCATTGGGAGAGTGGCAAAGCCTGCAATTTCTTTAAGGGAAAGCTATTCTAATAGATTCCTTAATAAACATTATGTCCAGCATGCATGGATGTTAAAGGTTATGTTTGGTGCATTATATTACTCTTGAGTAGAATATATGAATGCATTGGAAATATTGTGAAATGTTTGGCTTTATAACTTGGAGGAGGAACACTTTATTTGTTGAGCAAGGTGTAGCGACAGTATTGTCATTGTTGTTGACATAGTTAGATAGATCGGTTGATGCAGTGGACAGGAGTTCAGAGGTTATTCAGAGTATGTATAGTGATTTTCCAAGAAGACTGAAGTGGCCCATATGCTAAAGATGAAAGGAAAAGCAAAATACCGCAAAGAGAAAAAAGTGTAGCGATATCGCGACATGTTGCGTTTTGGTGGTCCAAAGCAAGGAGAAAAAGCAAAGAAGAAAAAGTGTCACGATTTCATGACATGTTAAGCAAGAAGGAAAAAGTGTCGCGATATCACGACATGTTGAGCAAGAAGGAAAAAGTGTCGCCATATCGTGACATGTCGCATTTTTGCGACCAAAAGAGAAGAGAGAGAGTAAGAAGGAAAAAGTGTCGTGATATCACATGTCGCATTTTCATGACCAAGAGAGAAGAGAAAGAGTGAGAAAGAAAAAATGTCGTGATATCGCGACATGTCACATTTTTGCGACCAATAGAGAAGAGAAAGAGTAAGAAGGCGAAAGTGTCGCGATATCACGACATGTATTTTCATGGGCAAAAGCCAAGAAAAGGAGCAAGGAGGCGAAAGTGTCGCGATATCATGACATGTTTTATTTTCGTGGGCAAAATCCAAGACAAGGAGCAAGGAGGCAAAAATGTCGTGATATCACGACATGTATTTTCGTGAGCAAAATCCAAGAAAATGACAAAGAGGTAGAAGTGTCACGATTTTGTGACATGTAGCATTTTTGCCATGCTAGAAGAAGAACCCATCTGAAATAAGAAAAGTGACAGTAAACTAAAGTTCAGTACTGCAGTTACAGGGGCCATTACAGAGTGAAATCATGCAGCTACAATAAGAAGAGTGACAGTGAACAGAAGTCACTATGGTAGTTACAGGGGCCATTACAGAGTGAAATCATGCAGCTGAAATAAGAAGTCTGACAGTTAACAAAAGTCAGTACTGCAGTTACAAGGGCCATTACAGAGTGAAATCATCGAGCGATCATTATACTGAATGTCATCAGATGAAGACCAATAGTTGGAAAGAGAAACATTTCGAAGCTCAAACAAAGAGTCGTTACTATTAATAAGTTGCATGTGAGAATATGGAAGTTACAAAAGGAGTTACTATTAATAAGTTGCATGTGAGAATATGGAAGTTACAAAAGAAGGAGTTACTATTAATAAGCTTCATGTGAGAATATGGAAGAAGGAGTTACAAAGAGAAAATATTGTTATAAAAGGAGTTTTGCATGGAGAATTCAATGAGCGTGGAAAGTGGGTGTCGTAAGAGAGCGCAGCAAGTGTGTGTGTTTTGTGAATTATGAGAGAGGTTGAGTAGGCAATAGACCAGTTAGGGTCTTGTAAAAGTGAAGGCATTTTTATGTCAATATTCTAATTCGAGAATAGAAGTCCAAGTTGGTGCGTGGCATTAGGGGTTGGTGCTCCTTCCAGTCGAGTGTTGGTAAATCAGGGGTTGGTGCTCCTTTCTGTTGGTGCAGATAAATCAGGGGTTGGTGCTCCTTTCTATTGGTGCAGATAAATCAGGGGTTGGTGCTCCTTTCTATTGGTGCAGATAAATCAGGTGTTGGTGCTCCTTCCAGTGGGTGTTGGTAAATTGATTATAAAGTTTGTGCTTTGCAAAGGTTGGATTTGGATGAGAGTCCAAACAGTCATTTTGAGGAGTAGCCAAAATTGGTGAGCCTCGATACATCTTGTGTTGTGTGATGTTCTCTTGTTATACTTGCTTTATTTAGTTTTAAGTTTTCATTGTTTCAGCTTTAAGAGTTGTAGATGTAAGTTTAAAGAACTACACTGATTCACCCCCCCTCCCAGTGTCATTGTGAGACTAAAAATTGGTATCAGAGCCAAGTTCCTGAACAAGCTTAACCGACTAGGGTGATCTTGGAAGTGACACAATGGCAGGTGGTGAAGGCTTATCATCAAACAAAGCACCATTGTTTGATGGAAATAATTACGCATTTTGGAGACTCTGGATGCAGACATATATTTATGCTTTGGGATACGATATTTGGGATTCAGTAGTTAGTGGATACATAATACCCACCACTTCTCCAACCGATGTTGTCGGTAAGAAACGGTTTGAGAATGACTCAAAAGCAAAGAATGTTATCATGTGCGATGTAGTGGACAGTGAACTGGTAAAGATTATGAGTTGTAAAATGACAAAAGAAATATGGGACAAACTGAGGAGCATTCATGAAGGAGACGATAAGATCAAGGAGGCCAAGTTACAAACACATCGAGCTCAGTTCGAAGTATTAAATATGAATTATGATGAGAACATAGAGGCATATATGCTGAGAGTTAATGAAGTCATTAATGTGATTAGAGGACTCACCGAGGAAATCGAAGACTCTGTCATCGTGAAAAAGGTATTAAGATCTCTTCCCCAAAGATTTGATTCTAAATTTTCAGCTATAGAAGAAGCTAAAGATCTAAATTCTTTTAGTATGGATGAGATGCATGGTTCTTTGACTGCATATGAGATGAGAATAGGAAAATCTAAACCCACAAACAGAGAAGCTGCTTTTAAAGCCCATAAAAATATGAAAGCAAAACAAGAATCCAAAGAAGAAGAGACATTAGATGAAATGGAAGAAAACTTTGTTTGAAAACTAAAAAGGGGAAAAGGAAAATACAGAGGAAAGTTACCATTTAAATGTTTCAACTGTGGAGGCGTTGGGCATGTTGCAGCTAAATGTCCACTTAATGAGAAGAACGAAAGTGATGAAGAATCGCACCAAGAAAGAAGTGACTGGAAGAAAAAAAAAATTAGAAAAGGCAACTTCAAAAGTTTCATCTCCAATAATGTCAGTTCATCAGAAGACAGCTCCTGTGAGGATTTTGAAAAGGAAACATGTGAATTTCTTTTCATGGCACTCAAAGAAGAAAAAATAGAAAAATAACAGGAATGTGATAAAAAAGAAATTGAGGCTGAAGTATATCTAGAAGATGAGTTGATCACTGCACTTGAAGAGTCCAAAAGGATTGAAGAAAATCTCAGATCACAGATCAATGAGAAAGAGATTGTTTGCTGCAAACAAGAAGAAGAGATTGTTTTATTGAATAAACAACTAGAAGAGGCCAATACAAATCTCAAATTTGAGAAGAGCACAGAGTTGCTATATGAAATGATAAGGAAACAAAGAAGCTCCATGACTAAGCATGGTCTTGGATATGAAGCTAAACAACCTTCATCTTCCAAATATGCAAAGAAGAAGAAGTTCATTGTTGAAGGATCAAAGCAAGAAAAGTTTGAAGCTGAATCTTCAAAAGGAAGAAAATATCAAAGGAGATCTACAACAAAGCAACCACAACAAAAGAGGTTCTATCACTCTCACTCTATTCATAATAATACTTTTAATGGCTATTGTTTTAGATGCAACCATTATGGTCACAAGGCAATTTATTATGGATTGAAGAATAGATCAAAGAGTTATGCTAGTAGAAATACATCTGCTTTTCTGATTGAATAACATGTGCAATGTTTTAAATGTAATGGTCATGGGCACATAGCAAAGTTTTATCCAAACACTTATGTATCTAATCTAAGGCAAGAAAATAGATTTCATCAGACACAAAGAATGCAACACATATAAGGAATAAATCATGTGCATAAAAGAAAGGAAAATAATCATCCATCAAGGATGCACAAGAGACAACCACCCAAGAGAAATGTTCAAGTTCACAAAAAATTTCAAAATAGGGATGTAGTTGAAAAACTCAAGCCCAAGTTCAAGAAAGTTTGGAGAAAGACAGAAGAAAGGAAATCGTGTCTCCTTGGACTGAAGGAGACTACTCCTCTATTGCATTAAGCAACTCTAGGTAGCACATCCTTAGGGGGAGCAATATTAAAATTTTATTTTAATGCTCCTATGTATTTGTATGGTTATCTGAGGATGAAATTCAAGTAGTCAGGGGGAGTTGTCGTATAGTTGTCAAAGCGTGTTTCAGTTAATGTAGTTGTTTGTGGAGGTGTCGTGAAGGGTGGTGATTAAATTGAGAGTTGTCACCATTGGTAGCATTGCTATATGTCAATGTTGTACTTTTGATGGTTCTTACTGCCATTGTTCAAAGTTATGGATTATAACAGTTCAGATAATTTGGTTTAGTGAAAGAATGTTGCCCTAGCTGCATATATGTGTTTTCATAAAATCAGTGTGTATTTGTACTACACATTGATGTGAATATTGTTAGATCTATTATGATGCGTTGGTGAAAATATTTAATTCGCGTGCAAAATAATAAAGCTCACATTTAATTATTGCATTCAAAGTGGCTACATGAGTAGGAAGTTACATCAATACAAATTGAGTACAAATATTTAGAGAGACAAACAATTGTCATTAGGTTCAAGGTTGTTGAGAATATCCAAGATGCATATGCAGAAGCTGCTAGCATTGCAGAACAAAATTTGGCTATATACGAACTTTGTATGCCTTCACTAACAGTGGACAAGTTTGAGATTGTAGAGCAACAGAGGGTTGATGCTCAGAAGATAGTGGTCCAGTCATGTTCTTACACATATTGTATTGGTGAAGTTGACGGTGATAGTGTCATTCACTTGTTATTACTGCTATTCATATTATTGATATTTTTGATGCCTATTATGCTTATCATGATGTTGTCAAATAGTGAAATGAAGTGGTCACGCTTCCCAAGAATTGACTAGCTATCGGGACCACATTCTTAGGGGGAGCATTTATGTATTTGTTTATCTTTTTGCTCATGTTTGTGATTTTTTCTAAGTGTAATAATTTTTGCCTGAGAATGTTGTGCATGGACTCAGGGGGAGTTTGCAGTAGCCCTTTGGTATTATTGTCAAAGGGGGAGAAGAGTTACAGGAAATTGCACGTGTGTTGCCAACAATTCCAAAGGGGGAGATTGTTGAGCAAGGTGTAGCGACAATATTGTCATTGTTGTCAACATAGTCAAATAGATCGGTTGATGTAGTGGATAGGAGTTTAGAGGTTATTCAAAGTATGTACAGTGATTTTCCAAGAAGACCGAAGTGGCCCATATGCTAAAGATGAAAGGAAAAGCAAAATACTGCAAAGAGAAAAAAGTGTCGCAATATCGCGACATGTTGCATTTTTGAGGTCCAAAGCAAGGAGAAAAAGCAAAGAAGAAAAAGTGTCACGATTTCGTGACATGTTGAGCAAGAAGGAAAAAGTGTCGCGATATTGCGACATGTTGAGCAAGAAGGAAAAAGTGTCGCGATATCGTGACATGTCGCATTTTCATGACCAAAAGAGAAGAGAGAGAGTAAGAAGGAAAAAGTGTCGCGATATCGCGACATGTCGTATTTTTGCGACCAAGAGAGAAGAGAACGAGTGAGAAATAAAAAGTGTTGTGATATCGTGACATGTCGTATTTTCATGACCAAGAGAGAAGAGAAAGAGTAAGAAGGCGAAAGTTTCGCAATATCACAACATGTATTTTTGCGGGCAAAAGCCAAGAAAAGGAGCAAGGAGGTGAAAGTGTCATGATATCATGACATGTATTTTCATGGGCAAAAGCCAAGAAAAGGATCAAGGAAGCTAAAGTGTCACGATATCGCGACATGTATTTTCATGGGCAAAAGCCAAGACAAGGAGCAAGGAGGCGAAAGTGTCACGATATCACGACATGTATTTTCACGAGCAAAAGCCAAGAAAAGGACAAAGAGGCAGAAGTGTCATGATTTCATGAGATGTAGCATTTTCACCATGCTAGAAGAAGAACCCAACTGAAATAAGAAAAGTGACAGTGAACTGAAGTTCAGTACTACAGTTACAAGGGCCATTACAGAGTGAAATCATGTAGCTAAAATAAGAAGAGTGATAGTGAAAGGAAGTCACTACGGTAGTTACAGGGGCCGTTACAGAGTGAAATCATGCAGCTGAAATAAGAAGTATGACAGTTAACAGAAGTCAGTACTACAGTTACAAGGGCCATTACAGAGTGAAATCATCGAGCGATGGTTATACTGAACATCATCAAACAAAGACCAAGAGTTGGAAAGAGAAACATTTTGAAGCCCAAACAAAGAGCCGTTACTATTAATAAGTTGCATGTGAGAATATGGAAGTTACAAAAGGAGTTACTATTAATAAGTTGCATGTGAGAATATGGAAGTTACAAAAGGAGTTACTATTAATAAGTTGCATGTGATAATATGGAAGGAGTTACAAAGAGAAAATATTGTTATAAAAGGAGTGTTGCATGGAGAATTCAATGAGTGCAAAAAGTGGGTGTCGTAAGAGAGCGTAGCAAGTGTGTGTGTTTTGTGAATTGTGAGAGAGGTTGAGTAAGCAATAGACCAGTCGGGGTCTTGTAAAAGTGAAGGCATTTTTATGTCAATATTCTAATTCCATAATAGAAGTCCAAGTTGGTGCTTGGAATCAGGGGTTGGTGCTCCTTCCAGTCAGTCTCTGGTAAATCAGGGGTTGGTGCTCCTTTCTATTGGTGCAGATAAATCAAGGGTTGGTGCTCCTTTCTATTGGTGTAGATAAATCAAGGGTTGGTGCTCCTTTCTGTTGGTGCAGATAAATCAAGGGTTGGTGCTCCTTTTTGTTGGTGTAGATAAATAAGGGGTTGGTGCTCCTTCCAGTGGGTGTTGGTAAATTGATTGTAAAGTTGGTGCTTTGCAAAGGCTAGATTTGGATGGGAGTCCAAACAGTCATTTTGAGGAGTAGCCAAAATTGGTGAACCTCGGTACATCTTGTGTTGTGTGATGTTCTCTTGTTATACTTGCTTTATTTGGTTTTAATTTTTCATTGTTTCGGATTTAAGAGTTGTAGATTTAAGTTTAAATAACTACACTGATTCACCCCTCCTCTCAGTGTCATTGTGAGACTAACATTATTTTCATATGATATATTTTAAATTTCTATATGAAAGCTTAATCTGTTTCTAGAAACAAAATAGTTTAATTTGAAACAGAGAACCCATGAGTTAGTCTCTTAAAAGGGGTTGGACTTTTCTTTAGCTTGCATTATATAATTATGTTGACTCTCCAATGATATCAATGTTGACACTTCATGCCACTCCATTGGAGGAAAATAAAGAGAATATATATTTTCATGATTGTATATATCTGGAATTCATAATCTAGTGCTTATTAATTTCAAAGTTACTTGGGTTTTAGAACCTTTATATATAAGATGTAAAATGTGTTGAGCATATTCTTTTATAATTTTAAGTTTATTGTGGCATTTGCACTATTTGCTTTGAAAAACTAGCAATATAAAAGAAGTGAATATTTTCCAATACAAATTACAGTTGGATATTGGAAGGGTAGCAAGATACATAGATATTCTATGTGGATGCCTAGCCAAGTAATTACATTACCATGAGTCACTAGTTTTATTTATGAGAGTTATATTTTGTTTGTTAAAACTAGTGAAGGTATAAGGTTGGTAGTAATCAGGGTGTGTGTTACAAGGCTTGACGAGAAACATCAAACTTTAATTAAAGGCTATGAAGAGGAAAAATAAAATATATTCCTCATGAATTTAATTAATTTAAATCACCCAAATTTGTTATGAGAATAGCCTTCTAAAACTTTACCCCTATATTATTCATCGAGGAGGATGAACCAATTTTTCTAACAAGGTCAAACTTTGGATTTAAGCAAATGATGTATAATTATCCTTAGTTTAATTGAAATAAGTTGGTCATGAGACTTTTAAATCCACAAATATGGGAAGATGTTTTTTTTTTTTTTATGTCTACAAATGAATTGGTTACAATCACAAATTTTTAGTAACTGTCAACGTAGCGAACAGGGTTCAAACTATCAATGAAGGCTTCCAACACAATTGTCGTCTCAATTTATTGGTAACTCGGCGTGATATGGGGACCATCGAACACACAGAGTTCACACCATCTTCATCAGTCTAGTTCAAACATGTGGCATGAAGGTAGAGGTATCGTCGAACAAGCAGGAAACATATCGCTGTCTTCAGACAAGTGCAACAAGCAGAGGAGTCGAAACGGGCTACTGGCTATGCATGGGCATGCCCGTGGGATTGGAACCTAGGTCTCCTCTCGGTAATGAGAATATGTAACTTGAGAACTAAGTTAAAGATAAAAATAATCTTTGTAAATAAGGACTTGGTAGTAGTATAAAGGCCAGTTTGGACTAGGGTGATAAGGAAAGAGGTATATAGAGTGATTATTCACCACAATGATGTCTTTAGTAAGGATATAAACTCCTAGCTAAGTAAAATAATATAGGATGTATAGATTATGAAAAAGTAACACCCTAAGATATGGAATAAATTGTGTGAATCCTTTTTCGATCCTTTATAAATTCTTGGTGATGAATGTTAGCAATAATTGCAGCTATTTCTTCGTCTAACTCATCGAGAAGGATGAGAAAATAACTTGATGTATGGGTATGAACACAAGACTTAAATTTAAATTATAAATTTGACCTTACTCTAGTAAATATGATTAGAAATAGAGTATATTATATGTTTGGGTCATGTAAACATACCTTACTTGGTGAATACTTAGGATATTAGGTTACTTTAGGGGAAAGTTATCTAGTTACTTCATGCAATGTAATAAATGCACAAGTGTCAATGTGCAAGCTGTAATATGCAAGGTGTCCACTTGTACAACTAGATAGAGTGTCGACCAAGGAACTTATATTTCTATATAATGGCCATAGATGTAGAAGATAGATATAGAATTCAAAGGATCATAGTTAGTGTGTGTGTGAGCTATAATCTCAAAGATAATTCATGGGGTTAGCTTTTGATACAATATCCAAAGGAGATAATAATCATGAGATGTAGAATAATATGAAAGAAGGTAAATCTGCTAGATGACTGAGATATGCAATAAGCATAAATGATATATAAATGAAGAAAATTTAGCTATGAAGGAAATAAGCACTCCATCAATAAAGCTACTAGACTATATTACATCCATCACCAATGGATGTTGATCCACACAGAACTGAACTACCTACTAAGATTCCTAAGCTACTATGTCACCAAAACTCCCCTTTCTTGTCTATACTAAGAATGAGGCCTTCCTTATATAGGTAAAATAGGATACTTGGCCAACACTCTATCTAGTTGTACAAGTGACACCTTGCACATTTACAACTTGCACATTGACACTTGTGCATTTATTACATTGCATGAAGTAACTAGATAAATTTCCCCTAAAGTAATATAATGTCCTAAGTATGTACCTTTGAATATACATTTACATAACCCAAATTATGGAATATAAACTATTTCTAACACCCCCTGTATTATATTATTTAGGTATTGAAGACTTTTAGTCTTCAATATGGATATTTATCTTCTTCATTATATTTGTACTCTCCTTCTACATATTTTATATTCAGGTTCAGTAGGTAATTTGTTTCTTCATATCTTGGCCTCCTTTAGTATGTCTCTTATTTATTTTTCTCCTTCTTCTCTTCTTGTGATTTTGCTATGATACTAGTGTGATCTCTGCTTCATGACAAGCTAATCTATCATCACAATAGTATTGTTATTTTCCATCTTGTTTCTTGTGTTGAATAAGTACAAATACAATTAATGATATATAGATCATTAGGTATTCTTTAGGTGCAAATATAACCAATATTTTTGAGTTCCACCATGTTGTGAAGAGAATTTCATGAAGATAGTTAATCAATGTTGTAAAACTACCTTCTTTGGCTTCTTTAATAAATAAGTAGAATTTCTCTTTGTCGCTTAAGGATAAATATTCATATCCTTTTAGAGTGTCTATTAAGTTTTGAGAATATAATTCTACTTCATGGAATAGTTCTTCATTATTGAAATCTTCTCTCAAAATTTCATCCATGATAGATTTTTGAAGATAGAGATTCTTGCTATTGAAATTTAGTAGAACCTTAGTAGTCTACCTTATAGCTCCCTATATTAGGATGTGCAAACCCTAATTGAAGTATATAATCTTGATTTTATGAAACCTTTAGATGTGTAGGATTCTTATGTCTCCCTAGTAATGAGAGTATGAACACCTAATTTTAGATTTTGAAGAAAGCTTATATCTTCCCAACTTGACTACCTTTGATCAAGTTTTGTAGAATGCCTTATGACTCAATGTTTTTGGAGTATGATATAGTGCTTTTGGTAAAAATAAAGTTCAATTTTATGATTGATTTTCTACATTCAAAAATCAATTTATCTAACACTTTATTTCTTTTAATTGAACTAAGCACTTTTCCAATTTTGAAGAGGTTTTAATTTTGGAATCCTTCTGTATTTTTTTGAGAAATTTAGAGATAAGTAAAATATAATTTCCAACTTTAACAATAAGTATTTAATAACCTCTTATATGAACCTTAGGTTTTAATTTCTAATTTCCAAAGACCTAGTTTAATGTTGTAGCCCTTATCACTCCCAAATTTGGAAATTTATAAAATTAATAATATTTTCAAAATATCAAAGAAATTAATCCAAGTTGAAATTATTTTTTCTCCTAGGTTGATATGAAAAAAATATTTTAATTTGGTAAGTTATCCCTTATATCTTTGCTTTCACTAAACTAAAATTTATACCTTAGTTTATAACCCTTATATCTCCAAAGTTGAATGCAATAATAAAGTGGGATTTCACCCTAACCTTTTTGATTCTAGACTCCCCACTCTTTGATGCTACCTTTGATAAAATATAACAGTGATGATAAGGTTCCATTGGGTGCTAGAATCAATGGAGTTGCTCGCCTTTAATGCTAGAAAATATACACTACTGAATATGTAATATTTGACCTTCAAAGACCTGAAGACTTAAATGATTATTCTTCCTTCCTTCCACACTTTGCTTGACTAGCTTTGACTGTGTTTCACTCTCTTTCTACCAGTTATAATATTTGAAATTCGATACTTTTATTGGAGGAGTGAACTCAAGCTTGGTGATACGTGTCATGTCTATTACATATGAGCGTTCCTTCATAACTCTTTGTTGTTGTTGGTCACTTTGTAATGCCTACTCACTTGTGTGGGACTTGAGGATAATAAAAAGTATCACTACATATGCTAATCCATTGAGAGTTGAAGCTTCTAGTAATGCTTAAGAATTGAAGCTTCTAAAAATGTGTTTAGAGTTGAATCTTCTAGTAATGCACTGAGAGTCAAAGTGACATTTGAATTCTTGAGCATTTGAGAGGTAGCATTCTTGTAATGCTTTCTCTTTAGAATATTGATTCCAAGTGGTATTCACACTCTGAGCATGTATGAAGAACACAAGCTTATACTGAGAGGGGGGATGAACAGTATAAGACCAATTTTTACTTTTCTTATCACAATCAATATTAATTCAATATATCAATGGCAATATCAATAGTAGAAATCAAAACAGTGAAAAAAACATCACACACACATGAGACCAATTTTACATGGTTCATCCAATTTGGGCCACTCCACGAAGAAAATATTTCACTAAAATTTTCTCAATTAATCTCTTGGGAATACTTCCCCATTACAATATTTATGGACCTCTATCCAAAGGAGATACCAATCCCCTAAATCAATTTTATGGATCTCTATCCATAGGAAAACTCCTTTGCTCTGGTTGGTGATCCTCTAGAAGACTACTACCTCCACTACACTAGCTTGTGGATCTCTCTCCACTGAAGACTCTTGTCCTCACTCAAAATACCTATCCTCACTACCCTGGCTAATGGATATCTATCCATTGGATACTACTATCCTCTGCTTTGTCACATCCAAAGATCTACACTAAACATAGTCCTTCAGTCTAGCATAAATTTGCTCAATCTCTATCTCTGGTCTGGCACAAACCTATCCTCAAATCTACACCAAAATTTGTTCTTAATTTTGCACTAAACATAGTCCTTCGGTCTAGCACAAATCTATCCTAAATATCTATCCTCAATCCTTAACTCAAATCTTGATTCAATCTCAAATCAACTCTACTGGATCTACTCCAAACCTTAACTCAAGGTCTGAACAAATCAATCAATAAACTCTACTCTCAAGTCTTCTGAAAGACTTGTATCAAATCTACCTTGTAAGCTTCCATAAAAGCTCACACTAATCTATCTATAAGTCCTCTCTAGAAATTTTCCAAATCTGCTTCACAAGCCCTCTCTAGAACTTGTCTAAATTTGCTCTACAAGTCTTCTCTACAACTTGTCCAAATCTGCTCTACAAGTCCTCACTAGAACTTGTCTAAATTTTCTCTCAATCTGTATTGTAAGCTTCCACAAAAGCTTACTCAAATATTTCCACAAGTCTTCTCAAATACTTACCTCAAAACTGCTCAATAAGTCCACAAGAACTTGTCCAATCTCATAGAAACATAAAGAGAATTGTTAGAGACTCAATATGTTCTACACTTATCACAATGCTCAATTACTTTCAATCACTCTCTTAGAAACATATAGAGAATTGTTAGAGACTCAATATCCTTAAAATTCAACTCAATGCTCAATCACTTTCTCAAATCAATTTAGAATATAGAATAGTTTATTTTATGGAACTTGAACAATCACTTCACACACCCATTTGACTAGGCTCAACCAACTCTACTCAACCAATCATTCAATGAAACAATTCTTCCTTACAAACCCTAGTCCAAGCATATGACCTTCACTCAAAATGTTTCCAACAATGCTCAAAAATCAATCTCACATAACAATGATACCCATGTTCTTTTCAAACCCTAGTTCAAGTTCTTTACTCAACAACTCACTTCAACAACAATGCTTATTAAACAACCTTTACATAACAATGATACTCATGTTCTTTCAAAACCCTAGTTCAAGTTATTCACACAAACAATGGCTTCAACAACAATGCTTATCAAACAAGGTTTTAACAACAACCCTTTATTCTAGAAAACCTTGAAGCATTAACTCAACACACTCAAAAAGGAAACCCTAATAAAATCCTTTTCACTCCAAACTTATTTTCCATAAAACCAACAAATCAACTCAAATATGGAAGAATGTGCTCATAGCTTTCTCTTGATGATGAAGGAACCTCAAATATCAGCCACAAGTCAAGGGGTTAGATATCAAAAATATCTCCTTGCAAAGTTTTCCCAATACTTATTTTTCACACCAAATAACAAATTCTTTTGTACACCTTATAGTCTCCAAACTTAACCAAATAATTTCAAACCAACAATTTAAAATAAATACATATAACCCTTATGACTCCTTTTCAAAAATACATCTCTTTTAATTTCTATTAACTCATAACCTTCTATATATATATATATATATATATATATATATAATATATTCAATTCCAAAATAAAACCCTTATAACTCCCTAGGTTTTTAAATAAAAAACCACCTCCACAAAACAAAACACCCCTTATAACTCCAAATAATACCTAACTATTAAAAGAAATTTAAAACCTTTGTAATAATCCTTATAACTCTTGAATTCAACTATTGCATACAAACGTGAAACATACCTCTTAATAGCACCGGGACATTTTATATTACCATCATCAAAAATTTATCATTCGAACTATTACGTCTTTCTTCCAATGAAAACCAGAACATAACTACCTCCACCAAAATTACCTCTATAATATTCAAACCAGTGCCACTTTCCTCGCAAGACTTAACACGAAACCAAGCACCATTTGGTCTATCTGACAAATAATACCAAGTAGAGAGATGATCGTATTTATCCCTTATCTTCCTCAAAAATAGTGAGACCATCGTACACTGTAGCATCGTCAAGAACAAATCGAAGCGCATGTTAATTTTCCAAGAAGGGTTTTAGCGTTGTATTAGGTTTTCAAACTTCAAAGATCATGTGATATAATGTTACTTCATCAAAGAATAAATTATTAAAGCATCTCACTATTCGAATCGTGCATAAAACTTAGGTATGGCCTTTCTTAAATAATGCCAAGGGTTGTTAATATGACGTCAGTGGGGAAGCTATTTTATATAGTAAGTCAGCTCTATTAAAATGATGTCGATGGTTATTTTATCGAGGCCTTGTACCTTATTTAATTCATAGGTACTTTATAATGGCATGTACATCTCATCGGTAGTGCTTGAATTTGTGATAGCGTTCGACGGGTCTCACACGTCGGCGCTTTGTCTTCGAAGCAACTTTGGCCCTTAGTGCTTTATCGCATAATATTGAAATTATTTAATTTTAAATTATTTAAATATATCATTTAAATATTAAATAATTTATAATATCTCTTTAAACCTTGGGCCATTAAACCTTGTCTTTTTATGTTACCCAACCATGGTTTTAATAAAAACCTTCTAACTTATGCTTCCACATAATATTAAAATTATCATGAAGCCCTTTTGCCTTTAACCTCTGCATTGTTCCTCTTGACCTTTTGACATCATCGATAGCTTTTTAATGACAAATTTATTCCTTTGCATTGATGACAACTTTGACTCAAAATTTCCAACAATCTCCCCCTTTGTCATTTATGGCAACCCAAATTATTTTTACCAAAAACTTGACTTTTCCTTTATTTTGCTCCCCCTGGGACATTGCTCCCCCTGGCTCAATGCTCTCTCCTTTTTACTCAAATACCAAATCTCTCCCCCTTACTCAAATATCTCCCCATTTGAAATCAATGGCAAAGGGTCACCTTTGAGGCTCGAGGCTAAGAATGAGTCTCTTAGCTTAGCCCCTCCCCCACCTTCTCTTGAGGTGGTTAATTTTGGGGTAGGAGTATTTCTATTCCCAAAAAACATGGTTCTTTACATTTATCCTCTTTTATTCTTATCCGATCCTTCTTATTCCTATGACTATTTCTTTCCATGTCCATGTTCCTATTCTTGTTCCTATTCATGTTCCTATTCCTGTTCATATATGTGTTCCTATTCATGTTTTTGTTCCTACTCTTGTTCCTTTTCATACTTATTTTTGGAATGTCTGCTCTATACCACTTTGTTGTGTGACCATAATTATTGCACTTATAACACTTAATGTTATTATTTCTTGGAGGAACAAATGTCTTAGAATTTATCCTAGTGAAGCCATATCCTCTTTTGTCATGAATTCTACAATTCATTGCCTTGTGACCAAACTGATTACATGAGTAGCAATACCCATGGAAAATTTATCTTTCATGTGTCCTGCACTGTGAAGCCATGTGCCCAAATATATGACATGAAAAACATCTTCCATTGAAGCTTCCTTGTCTTGTCCTCATTGGTCTCTTAGTCTCTCTTAACCTATTCTAATTGTTGTTCCATATGTTTCTTCCTGGTGCATTGTTCCTATTCTTGTTGAACTTTTTGTTGTCCAACTCATCCTTAGAAGTCTCACTCTATTTTACTTACTTATTTTGACGCTTCTTTTCTAGTGTTTGAGCTTTACTCTCCTTTTTATGCTTCATGTTTCCTTTGTTCTTCTTTAGAACTAAATCTTGTTTTGGTGACTGATGACTTTTATGCATTGATAATCATGTCCAAAGTCTTTGGATTTTCCTCAAACTTGTGCAGTTTGTCTTTAAAGCCTTTTACTTCCATCCTTAGTGAAACTATCTCATGCTCTAATATTTGACACTCTAGATATTGTCTTTAATTTTTTGGCCATACCTTCTTCAATTTTTCTTGCATCTTCAACCTCAATTTTTAATTTGGTGAGTTCCTATAGAAACTTTGCTTTTGCTTTCTCATCTTCTTGATCTTGAACCCTTAATCCTAAGTTATCCCTTTTTAATTCTTAAATAGTAACCATAAGTATTTCACATTCTATATCTTTTACCTTTAACTGTTCAACTATACATTTTTCAACTTTCCTTGCCTCTTCAATCTTATCTTTCAAGTCAGAGAGATCTTGTAGAAGCTTTGTCTTACATTTCTCATCCTATTGTATTTGAGACTTTAATTCTAAGTTCTCATTTTTCAACTTAACAAGTTCCTTAAGAGTAGCTTCCTCCTTTTCTTTTTCTAAATTTCTCTCTTTTATTTGGTCTTCAATAGGAGTATTTTCTTCTAATACTAAAAGTAGAGTTTTTTCTTCATACCTAATTTGATTATCCCTGTTATCCTTTCTTGAACCAACCTCCAGGATTTTATTTCTAAAATTATCATCTTCATCTTCACCGCTACTAAACCCATTGCAATAACCTGCATCATGATCGAGTTGACCACAAAAAAAATATTCTTCACCTTCTTGTGGACAATAAGTTGTATGGTGACCTGTATTCCTACATTTGGTACAAAACTTTATCAACCTGGTTATTTCTCCATTGCTTGATTCATATCTTGAATCTATTTCCATTCTTCCCCCCAAAACAACAATATTGAATTCATCTTCCTTTTCTTTCATGACCATGTGTGTTCTTTTCTTATTTTTTCTCATGGTTCTACTTTTAACTTTCTTTGTCATTTGTGTTCTTGTAAGATCTTCCTTCAAGCTATTAAACCTTTTCTTAAGGAACCCACTCTGATACCAATTTAAGAACACAAGTTTATACTGATAGGGGGGGTAAACAGTATAAGACCACTTTTTACTTTTCTTATCACAATCAATATTATGCAATATATCAATGGAAATATCAACGACAAAAACCAAAGTAGTGCACAAAATATATTTTTTTTTGGTAAATTAATTTGTATTATTTCAAAAAGGGCATTTGAAAGGCACCCTGTCGTATTTTACATCAAGGAACCAAGAGGAACGCAAAAGAGATAAACGAGTCACCTTAAACAAAATAAACCTAGTAAAACTGAAAGACTAAGAATAGAAAGGCCAGAAAGGCTAAAATCCATTACAATCCTTTGACAAAAAGGAATAGAAAGGATCATCATCAAAAATAGAAACACAAAGGTGAGCTGGAACAGAACATATTGCACACCAACATACCAAAGGAAGAGCAATGCATCCGAGAGCAAAACCAGGAGCAAGCCAAGAATGCCATCAAGGAAGGGTTTCAGGTTGTAGAAGGTTGTGAACGTCAATTTCTAGAACATTGTCCTTCACTTCCTCCTTCAAGGTTTCTTTGTCCTTTGAAGTTTCCTTTAGATTTTCCAGGCTGGCATCTTGAGCAATTTCAACTACATTGTCTTGATTAGCACTCCCTTTGACATCATAAGGGGGTTCAACAACAAAAACCATGGAGGAACCATTGAAACTTTTGTAGAAGAAGAAAAGGTTGAGATTATGCCTTTGTTCCTTAAGGATAGCAATGGCCTTACCAATGGCAATGTAAGCCGCCTCCAGATGAATGATTGATGCAGTAGTAGCATGGATAACTAATTTATGGAGGAACTTATCAACAAGATCAGGTGAAGTATACTAGGCTTTAGTAGGTTTGCCAATGATGCATGGTGAGGTTTCAGCTACTTCCTTAAGCTTTAGTCATTTAGAGCTTCTAATAGGGGTCGTTTCAACTTTGATTTTCTTCCTAGAAATAGAGTGAGGCATATCATTTTTTATTTTCCTTTTTTTTGTATTAGAAGGCTGGGGGCTAGGAGTAGAGGAAGATTTATCTTCTCCAGACTCATACTTAGGGATGTTGCCACTAGGGAAATTAAGGAGGAGGCAAAAGTAAAGGACTTTGAAAATCCCCTAGTGACTGGGAAGGATATCCTCCTTTTTACAGGTAGATGTAATGGTGTAATCGATGGACCAAAAAATAGCAGCAAGGATGCTCATGGCTCTGGCTTCATGGAAATGGTTCACATAGGCAAGGTGAATACAACATAATTGAGAATATGGATTATCACAGGAAAGATAGTGCATTACAAGAACAAGAATTTGCTGCAAACGAGGAGAAATGTGTTCATGAAATAAACCTTTACTATAATTTTTATAAACCTCAGAGTTATTCTCAAAGAAAGACAGCTCAACCTACCAATTGTGTTTGTTGTGTCGAATAAATTTACCCTCCAAGGATTGGCCTGTCAGGCCTGCTAGAAACTTAATGGAGATGTGAAATTGGACACCATAAATTGTGACATAACCCTTATCCCAAGAGTCAACAAAGGCCTTTGTTATGTTGTCATAAACCCCAGTGAAAAGCTTAAAAAATTCAATCAAAGCACTGTTGGTTTTGTCTATCCACAAATCACGAACCAAAGGATGGAGCAAGAACACAACAAGCTCAATGTAAATGGGTTTGCACTCTTTCATGGTGGTGAACAGGAAAAAAGATAGAGTTCAGTCAAGAAAAGGAATAGAAATAACGGGATCAAACACCAGGATAATGAACAGGGCATGCACAGGATTAAATAAAAGAATAGTGTTGCCTTGTGAACATTTGC